>JAODUO010001069.1:0-159340 GCA_025642075.2 Ridgeia piscesae | reverse complement strand
AGGGGGGGATATCGCTTAAAAAGTTAGAATTTACAAATTTTACCTACGGGCCCGGGAACTATCTGCGTTAGAATGTTAAATGTTACTAATTTCCCTTGGGCCAGGAGGACTATCTGCTTAGAAGTAGTTAGAATGTTACTAATTTTACCTACGGGCCAGGAGGACTATCTGCGTTAGAATAGTTAGAATGTTACTAATTTTACCACTGGCCAGGAGGACTATCTGCGTTAGAAGTAGTTAGAATGTTACTAATTTTACCACGGGCCAGGAGGACTATCTCTTAAAAAGTTAGAAGTTACAAATTTTTCCCCACTGGCCAGGAGGACTTCTGGTTAGAATAGTTAAATGTTACTAATTTTTACCCCGGGCCAGGAGGACTTCGCGTTAAATAGTTAGAATGTTACTAATTTTCCCCACTCCAGGGGGACTTTTGGGTTTAGTTAGAATGTTACTAATTTTTACGGGCCAGGAATATCTGCGTTAAAAATATTAGAATGTTATAATTTTACCACTGCCAGGAGGATATCTGCTTGAAGGTTAGAATGTTACTAATTTTACCTACTGACCAGGAGGACTATCTGCGTTAGAAGTAGTTAGAATGTTACTAATTTTACCTACTGGCCAGGAGGACTATCTGCGTTAGAATAGTTAGAATGTTACTAATTTTACCACTGCCAGGAGGACTATCGGGTTAGAAGTAGTTAGAATGTTACTAATTTTACCACTGCCAGGAGGACTATCTGCGTTAGAAGTAGTTAGAATGTTACTAATTTTCCCCACTGGCCAGGAGGACTATCTGCGTTAGAAGTAGTTAGAATGTTACTAATTTTCCCCACTGGCCAGGAGGACTATCTGCGTTAGAAGTAGTTAGAATGTTACTAATTTTACCCACTGGCCAGGAGGACTATCTGCGTTAGAAGTAGTTAGAATGTTACTAATTTTCCCCACTGACCAGGAGGACTATCTGCGTTAGAAGTAGTTAGAATGTTACTAATTTTACCTACTGGCCAGGAGGACTATCTGCGTTAGAAGTAGTTAGAATGTTACTAATTTTACCTACTGGCCAGGAGGACTATCTGCGTTAGAAGTAGTTAGAATGTTACTAATTTTACCTACTGGCCAGGAGGACTATCTGCGTTAGAAGTAGTTAGAATGTTACTAATTTTACCTACTGGCCAGGAGGACTATCTGCGTTAGAAGTAGTTAGAATGTTACTAATTTTACCTACTGACCAGGAGGACTATCTGCGTTAGAAGTAGTTAGAATGTTACTAATTTTACCTACTGGCCAGGAGGACTATCTGCGTTAGAAGTAGTTAGAATGTTACTAATTTTACCTACTGACCAGGAGGACTATCTGCCTTAGAATAGTTAGAATGTTACTAATTTTACCTACTGCCAGGAGGACTATCTGCGTTAGAATATTAGAAGTTACTAATTTTACCTACTGGCCAGGAGGACTATCTGCGTTAGAAGTAGTTAGAATGTTACTAATTTTACCTACTGGCCAGGAGGACTATCTGCGTTAGAAGTAGTTAGAATGTTACTAATTTTACCTACTGGCCAGGAGGACTATCTGCGTTAGAAGTAGTTAGAATGTTACTAATTTTACCTACTGGCCAGGAGGACTATCTGCGTTAGAAGTAGTTAGAATGTTACTAATTTTACCTACTGGCCAGGGGGACTATCTGCGTTAGAAGTAGTTAGAATGTTACTAATTTTACCACTGGCCAGGAGGACTATCTGCTTAGAATTTTAAAACTAATTTTACCTACTGCCAGGAGGACTATCTGCGTTAGAAGTAGTTAGAATGTTACTAATTTTACCTACTGGCCAGGAGGACTATCTGCGTTAGAAGTAGTTAGAATGTTACTAATTTTACCTACTGGCCAGGAGGACTATCTGCGTTAGAAGTAGTTAGAATGTTACTAATTTTACCCACTGCCAGGAGGACTATCTGCGTTAGAAGTAGTTAGAATGTTACTAATTTTCCACGACCAGGAGGACTATCTGCGTTAGAAGTAGTTAGAATGTTACTAATTTTACCTACTGGCCAGGAGGACTATCTGCGTTAGAAGTAGTTAGAATGTTACTAATTTTACCCACTGGCCAGGAGGACTATCTGCGTTAGAAATAGTTAGAATGTTACTAATTTTACCCACTGGCCAGGGGGACTATCTGCGTTAGAAGTAGTTAGAATGTTACTAATTTTACCTACTGGCCAGGAGGACTATCTGCGTTAGAAGTAGTTAGAATGTTACTAATTTTACCCACTGGCCAGGAGGACTATCTGCGTTAGAAGTAGTTAGAATGTTACTAATTTTACCCACTGGCCAGGGGACTATCTGCGTTAGAAGTAGTTAGAATGTTACTAATTTTACCCACTGGCCAGGAGGACTATCTGCGTTAGAAGTAGTTAGAATGTTACTAATTTTACCCACTGGCCAGGAGGACTATCTGCGTTAGAAGTAGTTAGAATGTTACTAATTTTACCTACTGGCCAGGAGGACTATCTGCGTTAGAAGTAGTTAGAATGTTACTAATTTTACCTACTGGCCAGGAGGACTATCTGCGTTAGAAGTAGTTAGAATGTTACTAATTTTACCTACTGGCCAGGAGGACTATCTGCGTTAGAAGTAGTTAGAATGTTACTAATTTTACCTACTGGCCAGGAGGACTATCTGCGTTAGAAGTAGTTAGAATGTTACTAATTTTACCTACTGACCAGGAGGACTATCTGCGTTAGAAGTAGTTAGAATGTTACTAATTTTACCTACTGGCCAGGGGGACTATCTGCGTTAGAAGTAGTTAGAATGTTACTAATTTTCCCCACAGACCAGGGGGACTATCTGCCTTAGAAATAGTTAGAATGTTACTAATTTTCCACGGCCGGGAAACTTCTGCTTAGAATGTTAAAATGTTACTAATTTTTCCCACGGGCCGGGGGGACTATCTGCTTAGAATGTTAGAATGTTACTAATTTTCCCACGGCCAGGGGACTATCTGCGAGAATAGTTAGAATTTTAATTTTCCCACGGCCGGGGGACTATCTGCTTAGAAGTAGTTGAATGTTACAATTTTCCACTGACCAGGAGGACTTCTGCTTAGAAGAGTTAGAATGTTACTAATTTTCCCACTAGGGGGACTATCTGCTTGAATAGTTAAAATGTTACAATTTTTCCCCCCCTGGCCAGGGGACTATCTCTTGAATATTGAATGTTACAAATTTTCCTACTGGCCGGAGGACTATCTGCTTAGAATAGTTAGAATGTTACTAATTTTACCCACTGGCCAGGAGGACTATCTGCTTAGAAGTAGTTAGAATGTTACTAATTTTACCCACTGGCCAGGAGGACTATCTGCGTTAGAAGTAGTTAGAATGTTACTAATTTTACCCACTGGCCAGGGGGACTATCTGCGTTAGAAGTAGTTAGAATGTTACTAATTTTCCCCACAGACCAGGGGGACTATCTGCCTTAGAAGTAGTTAGAATGTTACTAATTTTACCCACTGGCCAGGAGGACTATCTGCGTTAGAAGTAGTTAGAATGTTACTAATTTTACCCACTGGCCAGGGGACTATCTGCGTTAGAAGTAGTTAGAATGTTACTAATTTTACCCACTGGCCAGGAGGACTATCTGCGTTAGAAGTAGTTAGAATGTTACTAATTTTACCCACTGGCCAGGGGGACTATCTGCGTTAGAAGTAGTTAGAATGTTACTAATTTTACCTACTGGCCAGGGGGACTATCTGCGTTAGAAGTAGTTAGAATGTTACTAATTTCCCCCACAGACCAGGGGGACTATCTGCGTTAGAAGTAGTTAGAATGTTACTAATTTTACCTACTGACCAGGAGGACTATCTGCCTTAGAAATAGTTAGAATGTTACTAATTTTACCCACTGGCCAGGGGGACTATCTGCGTTAGAAGTAGTTAGAATGTTACTAATTTCCCCCACAGACCAGGGGGACTATCTGCCTTAGAAATAGTTAGAATGTTACTAATTTTCCCCACAGACCAGGGGGACTATCTGCCTTAGAAATTGTTAGAATGTTACTAATTTTCCCAACTGACCAGGGGGACTATCTGCCTTAGAAATAGTTAGAATGTTACTAATTTATTTTCCCCACAGACCAGGGGACTATCTGCCTTAGAAATAGTTAGAATGTTACTAATTTTCCCCACAGACCAGGGAGACTATCTGCCTTAGAAATAGTTAGAATGTTACAAATTTTCCCCACTGACCAGGAGGACTATCTGCCTTAGAAATAGTTAGAATGTTACTAATTTTTCCCACTGGCCAGGAGGACTATCTGCCTTAGAAATAGTTAGAATGTTACTAATTTTACCCACTGGCCAGGAGGACTATCTGCCTTAGAAATAGTTAGAATGTTACTAATTTTACCCACTGGCCAGGAGGACTATCTGCCTTAGAAATAGTTAGAATGTTACTAATTTTCCCCACTGGCCAGGGGGACTATCTGCCTTAGAAATAGTTAGCATGTTGCTAATTTTCCCCACTGACCAGGAGGACTATCTGCCTTAGAAATAGTTAGAATGTTACTAATTTTACCCACTGGCCAGGGGGACTATCTGCCTTAAAAATAGTTAGAATGTTAGTAATTTTCCTCACAGACCAGGGGGACTATCTGCCTTAGAAATAGTTAGAATGTTACTAATTTTACCCACTGGCCAGGAGGACTATCTGCCTAAGAAATAGTTAGAATGTTACTAATTTTACCCACTGGCCAGGGGGACTATCTGCCTTAGAAATAGTTACGTGGATACGCAAGGTTGTAAAGGTATGTCTCTAAATGATGGCAGAATTTAACAATATTGTAATTTTAGCAACAGAAGGAAGCATATTCCTAAGATTAGGTTCACCCACAGCAAAAGCCCTAGTCCCAATACTAGTACAGCTGTATTGACTTTAGGAACAAAAAGTAAATCAGAACTAGATTATCGAAGCCGAACATGTGTTTGGGTTTAACAAGACACAGGCACCTGTTTCTGGAAAACTATACAAACCAATTTCTCAAAACAGTATTTCTTGTTTTGTAACAACCCTTAACTTTGCGCCCGATTCACTCACCAGGCACTTGGGCTGGGCTGACCACATCTCGGCCAGCTGTTGGAGATTCGTGGCTGCCGTCAAACTGTCGAAACCGAGGCCTGTCACACACCAAATGACACATTCATCAGGTCTCATTCTACACAACAACTGGGCCTGTGAAACTGACAAAACAGGTCACTGCTATGAGACCTATTCTGCTGTCTCTGGTAACAAATGTTTACTTACAACACAGTTGTTTATACAAGACTACCCAGGGGTATGATGGAAAGATGATGGTTGCCGTAAAAAGATCAAACAAACAGTCAATAAGTTGAAGCTTGCCAACGATCGTATGAAAAATTCAAATTTTAGATGAGAATCTACTTCTATCAATCACATGGAATGTATTACCCGGCAATCCACTTTATTGTTCTAAGAATGATATCAACAGGTAAATATGCTGTGAAATTGTCAATAACAGAGCTGATGATGGTTGCTGTAAAAAGATAAAACAAATAGTCAATAAGTTGAAGCTTGCCAACGATCGTATGAATAATTCAAATTTTAGATGAGAATCTACTTCCATCAATCACATGGAATGTATTACCCGGTAATCCACTTTATTGTTCTAAGAATGATATCAACCATACAGTACACATTAGATATGTATTTAAATTTTATAAAAACTACCAAAGAAGAGAAATGATTAAATGCAAAACAAAGGCACTTGCGGGGTAATTATGTATGCTGTATGAAAACTGGTTAAAGGGTCGATAAAATAGCAATAGTGTTTACATTCTGGCTGTGTAGATGAAGCATATTGATAGCTAACAGTAACAGTTTGGATGTTGAACTAATACAATATAATAACCTTTAATGGTCTCAAATGGAACAAGATGTGGTACAAACACTGTGCTTCACTTAACGTCCTTCAGTAGAGTTCATTACAATAATAACACTGTTTTTTATATATCCAACATATGTGAGCAGGAGTGAAAGTGAAAGTGAAAGTGGTAGTCAGGTAGGTAGCCATTGGTGACATGAGACGTGACTACCAAGGTAAGACAAGGAGAGATAAGGAACTATAAACCTTCAGATGTGTACGCTAATGTCATCCTAGCTGACCTAACATGACTATTATATATGTGAGAAAAACTACTGGTAAAAATGGGACATTTGACTTCAAAATTTAAATGCATAATTTAGATTCAAAACTGTTTACATTCTGAAGCAGCAGGTAACTGGTACAACTGATGTAAGACCACAATAAGGTGCTCGTTCGCCATTCCCCGACCAAAGAGTACCCCTTAAAAGCAGCATTATGCAGGTTGTCTGAATTTCGGTGAGCACATATGTAGTGTGGAGTGATTAGAAATGATGTTTTCGTGCAGCGCGGCATCAGAGCTGTCAAATTACGACAGCTGTAAGTCGGTGCATTTCTACGTATTAATACAGTTGTCATTTTGCTTGGTGATGTAATCAGGGGCAATCTGTGGGTGGTTCAAGCAGAAATGGAGGGGTGTAAGGTTTGAAAGAAGTTTGTGGGAGCCTGAGGTATTAAAAGTTCACGAATTTTTCACAAAACTTCTGTCTATGGAGGGTAAATATGCTGTGAAATTGTCAATAACAGAGCTGATCGAGATTAGTAGGAAATGAAGCAAACGTTATAATGGTCGCCTATGGAAAATGCATATGTGGTCTGATTCCTAATTGAAAAACATCTGTTTTGACATAAGAGGCACGAAAACGTGGTTTGAACGATGTGTGAGGTTATTTTTGCTGCATTTGAAGTTGCTATTGACTGGAATACAATGGAGTCATTATTTACTGAAAAGGCTGCATCTAATAGTTATTAAAAGTAACTAGTAAGCTTGTTACCGTGTGATGTGCAAGGAAAATACATTGACAATATTGGTTGTATGGAAGTTATACAATGCATTTCACACACGCTCTATGCATAATATACTATAATGAAGACAGCAAGAGTTTGTGCTTCAAATGTCCCTGTTCAAGAGCGTGAATATTTTGTTTCGTATTTGAAAAATGCGCCAAATTAACGACATATTTCCTGTACGATGAGTTTAGCTGCCATTTTATTAATTATACTTTGTATGCGACATCTACAAATGTGTGTCTCTTAACACCAAATATTAAAATGAACATGCGTTTTCTTCCTATTTGTTAATCCGAATTATGTGACTCTTGCTTGTGTCAAATTTAGAACACACAATAAGCATCAATAGGCGAGCAAAACACATTTGACTACACCCCACCCCCTAAACGCAGCCTCTATTTTGGTCAATTGTTGGTCGCCGTATGAAGCGGTTTATCCACGCGCGTCTAAAAATGAACTATCTATCACCTGCTTATTATAGCGACACATATACCCTAACTGAAACACCGAACACAATTGAAAATATATTTAAATATACCCCAGATGTGACTGAGAATAAGAAAGCAGCGCGTTTTCTCCAAGTACGCACCGACTGCCGTAATCCGAGTAGGTTCAATGATGCTCACACAAACTAAAATTGGTCACCTAACATCAGTGTCAGTATGTTGAAATTGTCAAGAGCTAACACTTTTCAGGTGTAATAAACCAAATTATACAGATATTTGCATAGGACATGTCAACTTAAACTAATCATATACACTGTACATAAGTGATCTATAGTCTGATAAGAAACTATATCAATCACTGGTATTTTGCATGTTCTATCCGTATTGTTAAAATTTTAATGGCTTTTTAATACACTTAAAACAATCTGGATATGTTTTAGTAACACAATTATTACTAAATTGAATGCGTTCACAGCGATCAAGTTGCGACAGAGAGTGTCGCAACTGTCTATTCAACATTTGCCACGTGTCTATGATGTCCCTGTCCAACATTTTTGTTCTGAAATTTACTACTCTACCGACAGTATCTGATGTTTTCAATAGTGTATGCATACCAGCGAAATAAGTTGTGACAAAATAAATGACGTGTGGTGGTTATTGAGGTGTCTCTGTCTAATCGAATGGGCTGCGCCCGTGTAAAGTGTGGCTTATTGCAAGGGGGGTAGGGTGATCATTTGTCTGACGCAAGAGATACGTTCTACGGTGTATCACGAATACGCTTCCGTCATGTAACCTGTATGTTCCTGAATACATGTCCCACATTTCAGCGCTCTACATACAATTTAATAGAAATTACCATCGAAAGACACTGCCTGGCCTTTCAATGTTGCGAAAATTTACGAGAAACTGGCCTGTGATTTTGAGCCCTCCTGGGGACGTATATATATGACGCACAGTTCATAATTGCATCATACAACTGAGCTAAGTTTGTTAGCTTGAAGTGACAAGATACATACATTTTCACCCCCAACCGCAGCTCAAGTAGGGTGATGAGGTTAGGCAGGGTCAGCCGCAGGTCAGTCGTCCCCAGGCCACAGTAGAACCGCAGCTAGTGAAGTAAACAAAAACATCACATGATACACCACAGTAGAACCACAGCTAGTGACATAAACTATGACATTACACGACACGCAACAGTAGAACCACAGCTAGTGACATAAACAATGACATTACATGGCACACCACAGTAGAACCACAGCTAGTGACATAAACTATGACATTACACGGCATGCCACAGTAGAACCACAGCTAGTGACATAAACTATGACATTACACGACATGCCACAGTAGAACCACAGCTAGTGACATAAACAATGACATTACACAACACACCACAGTAGAACCACAGCTAGTGACATAAACAATGACTTAGACAGCAACAGTAGACAAGTGTCTACAACTGACGTTACTATGAACATTGACTGGATACTGTGATGAACTAACGTGTCAACTGCTTTGAGACTGTGATGAACTAATGTCTAAACAGTTTGAGACTGGATACTGTGATGAACTAACGTGTAAACTGCTTTGAGACTGTGATGAACTAATGTCTAAACAGTTTGAGACTGGATACTGTGATGAACTAATGTGTAAACTGCTTTGAGACTGTGATGAACTAATGTCTAAACAGTTTGAGACTGGATACTGTGATGAACTAACATGTAAACTGCTTTGAGACTGTGATGAACTAATGTCTAAACAGTTTGAGACTGGATACTGTGATGAACTAATGTGTAAACTGCTTTGAGACTGTGATGAACTAATGTCTAAACAGTTTGAGACTGGATACTGTGATGAACTAATGTCTAAACAGTTTGCGACTGTGATGAACTAATGTCTAAACAGTTTGAGACTGGATACTGTGATGAACTAATGTGTAAACTGCTTTGAGACTGTGATGAACTAATGTCTAAACAGTTTGAGACTGGATACTGTGGTGAACTAACATGTAAACTGCTTTGAGACTGTGATGAACTAATGTCTAAACAGTTTGAGACTGGATACTGTGATGAACTAACATGTAAACTGCTTTGAGACTGTGATGAACTAATGTCTAAACAGTTTGAGACTGGATACTGTGATGAACTAATGTGTAAACTGCTTTGAGACTGTGATGAACTAATGTCTAAACAGTTTGAGACTGGATACTGTGATGAACTAACGTGTCAACTGCTTTGAGACTGTGATGAACTAATGTCTAAACAGTTTGAGACAGTGATGAACTAATGTCTAAACAGTTTGAGACTGGATACTGTGGTGAACTAATGTGTCAACTGCTTTGAGACTGTGATGAACTAACGTGTCAACTGCTTTGAGACTGTGAAGAACTAATGTCTAAACAGTTTGAGACTGTGATGAACTAATGTCTAAACAGTTTGAGACTGGATACTGTGATGAACTAACATGTAAACTGCTTTGAGACTGTGATGAACTAATGTCTAAACAGTTTGAGACTGGACACTGTGATGAACTAACGTGTCAACTGCTTTGAGACTGTGATGAACTAATGTCTAAACAGTTTGAGACTGTGATGAACTAATGTCTAAACAGTTTGAGACTGGATACTGTGATGAACTAACATGTAAACTGCTTTGCGACTGTGATGAACTAATGTCTAAACAGTTTGAGACTGGATACTGTGATGAACTAACTTGTAAACTGCTTTGAGACTGTGATGAACTAATGTCTAAACAGTTTGAGACTGTGATGAACTAATGTCTAAACAGTTTGAGACTGTGATGAACTAATGTCTAAACAGTTTGCGACTGTGATGAACTAATGTCTAAACAGTTTGAGACTGTGATGAACTAATGTCTAAACAGTTTGAGACTGTGATGAACTAATGTCTAAACAGTTTGCGACTGTGATGAACTAATGTCTAAACAGTTTGAGACTGTGATGAACTAATGTCTAAACAGTTTGAGACTGTGATGAACTAATGTCTAAACAGTTTGAGACTGTGATGAACTAATGTCTAAACAGTTTGAGACTGGATACTGTGATGAACTAATGTGTAAACTGCTTTGAGACTGTGATGAACTAATGTCTAAACAGTTTGAGACTGGATACTGTGATGAACTAACATGTAAACTGCTTTGAGACTGTGATGAACTAATGTCTAAACAGTTTGAGACTGTGATGAACTAATGTCTAAACAGTTTGAGACTGGATACTGTGATGAACTAATGTCTAAACAGTTTGCGACTGTGATGAACTAATGTCTAAACAGTTTGAGACTGTGATGAACTAATGTCTAAACAGTTTGAGACTGGATACTGTGATGAACTAACGTGTAAACTGCTTTGAGACTGTGATGAACTAATGTCTAAACAGTTTGAGACTGGATACTGTGATGAACTAACATGTAAACTGCTTTGAGACTGTGATGAACTAATGTCTAAACAGTTTGAGACTGTGATGAACTAATGTCTAAACAGTTTGAGACTGGATACTGTGATGAACTAATGTCTAAACAGTTTGCGACTGTGATGAACTAATGTCTAAACAGTTTGAGACTGTGATGAACTAATGTCTAAACAGTTTGAGACTGTGATGAACTAATGTCTAAACAGTTTGAGACTGTGATGAACTAATGTCTAAACAGTTTGAGACTGTGATGAACTAATGTCTAAACAGTTTGAGACTGTGATGAACTAATGTCTAAACAGTTTGAGACTGTGATGAACTAATGTCTAAACAGTTTGAGACTGTGATGAACTAATGTCTAAACAGTTTGAGACTGTGATGAACTAATGTCTAAACAGTTTGAGACTGTGATGAACTAATGTCTAAACAGTTTGCGACTGTGATGAACTAATGTCTAAACAGTTTGAGACTGTGATGAACTAATGTCTAAACAGTTTGAGACTGGATACTGTGATGAACTAACTTGTAAACTGCTTTGAGACTGTGATGAACTAATGTGTAAACTGCTTTGCGACTGTGATGAACTAATGTCTAAACAGTTTGAGACTGGATACTGTGATGAACTAATGTCTAAACAGTTTGAGACTGTGATGAACTAATGTCTAAACTGCTTTGAGACTGGATACTGTGATGAACTAATGTGTAAACTGCTTTGCGACTGTGATGAACTAATGTCTAAACAGTTTGAGACTGGATACTGTGATATATAATAACATACTTTTTATTTTAATAAGTTAACTGTATATAGTGCAGTATATTTTGTTCCTTGATGTAATCAAACATTATTTTGATGATAAGGTATTGGATACCAACAAAATATTCAAGCCTGACTATTTGCAAGTACCTGGGCAATGTCTTTATTCAGCAAGTACACCGCATAATTGTACTGTAGTCGCTCCCGGCCTTTGCTGTACAGTGGGAAACTAAAAGCAACAACAATTTATTACTTCATTGCCATAACACCTGAAACTTCTGGGACATTGCCTCATAACATTTTTCAATTACTATTTCATTTGGTTGTTATGTCTGTCTG
Source organism: Ridgeia piscesae (assembly GCA_025642075.2). Taxonomy (NCBI): domain Eukaryota; kingdom Metazoa; phylum Annelida; class Polychaeta; order Sabellida; family Siboglinidae; genus Ridgeia; species Ridgeia piscesae. The sequence goes on along the minus strand of JAODUO010001069.1, from coordinate 147,429 downwards.
AAGACTCATTTGGTTCAACAAGATGTCTACATATTCACTACTGCTTCCGTGAGATCACGATAGATTTAAACATTTAAATTGTTTCAATCCTTACCATGAAATTACATTACAGGGACGTAGAAGTCATGACGGAAAAAGCACGTTTTTTAGAGTTGAACGTCCTGAGAACACATGATGCAATAACATCTGTAGGTTGTTGAAACAAGGGTGGTGACAGACCGAGAGGGTAGATAGCAGAAGAGGGTAGGAACACAAAGTATTGGGTTAAATCCATGCCAGATTATGACACACAACGTCACTAAAACACGTCTACCAGGCTATGAAATATACATCAAACATCTGCAGTGACCATAGATACACTTTCAACATAAATTCAACCTCTGATTCCATATACACACACTATTGCGTCCTTTATAATATAAAACAATTCCATATAAAGTATATAAAATTCCAATAAATTAATGTCAAAGTCTGTATAAAAGGTCTGGTGAAAATAGACTAATTGCACCACTTACTTCCGTTCCTTGTCTGTCAGTTTGTCGATGATGTAATCACTGATCTGTGAGCCTGACCCCAGGCAGGTGACAGGGTACCGCAGCGGCACGTCTAGAAACTGAGCAATCATGGCCACCAGGTGGCTCGTGTAACCCAGGGCAACAGAGATCATGGTCTCATCTTGACCTGTAACCAAGGGCAACAGAGATCATGGTCTCATCTTGACCTGTAACCAAGGGCAACAGAGATCATGGTCTCGTGTTGACCTGTAACCAAGGGCAACAGACATCAATGTTTAATCTTGACTTGTAATCATGTCTAACATATATTTCTCATCAATAGCAACAGAGATCGTTGTCTCATTTTCATATGTGGCCACAGAAGCCATGTATCATCTTAGTCAATCAAACAGTTGTTATTTTACATCTGCTTGTGTCTGGTCACATATGTATATGTATACTACACTGACAGTTTGCAATCTACATGCACGTAATGGCGGGAAAATTTTGAAAAAAATTCCTATCTAGAAGATAAATGTAACATACACTGTATATATATAATTTATTTTACTACATTATAATCATCAGATATTCAGTGCAGTGAATGAAAGTTGGCACTCTGCCAGCCTCAACTGTGCCATCTGTGAGAACAGTCCAGATGCCTGCCCCCTATGTCACAGACAATGAACTCAAGAGAATCTAAATATCTTTGCCCGTTCAACAAAACCACTCTTGTGTGTGGTGACATGTGCCCAAATAACATACACTTCCTACACCAACACTCAACCAATGGAATCTTGAAAGGCAACAAACATATTCATACGTCAGCATTTCAGCACAGCCACATGTGAGTGGTACGGAGGCAGAAGTAACCATCATCAACCATAGCCAGAGCGATAATGTCAATTACGCTGCAGGAGTCAGACCACATTTGCGACCATTATAACGTTTCCTTCATTTCCTACTAATCTTGATCAGCTCTGTTATTGACAATTTCACAGCATATTTACCCTCCATAGACAGAAGTTCTGTGAATAATTCGTGAAGTTTTAATACCTCAGGCTCCCACAAATTTCTTTCAAACCTTACACCCCTCCATTTCTGCTTGAACCACCCTGATTACATCACCAGTCAAAATGACAACTGTATTAATACGCAGAAATGCACCGACTGACAGCTGTCGTAATTTGACAGCTCTGATGCCACGCTGCACAAAAACATCATTTCTAATCACTCCACACTACATATGTGCTCACAGAAATTCAGACAACCTGCATAATGCTGCTTTTAAACGGCACTCTTTGGTCGGGGAATGGCGGATGAGCACCTTATTGTGGTCTTACATCTGTAGGTTGAGTGATAATATTGTCAATTCAGTTATGCCAACCTCCAAGTAGCTGGGTATCACTACATCAGTGGAACCATTGTGTGCAGATTACTAGCCTGAAACGAGGAACAAACCTGCAAAATCCTCTGAGTTGGGAAGACGCACACCACAGATCCTGTGCTCCCCCTCGTGCTCCTGTCAACAACAACACATACACACTCACAGCAACAACAACACACACAACTGTCTCACTAACACACAAGTCTAACTACACAACTGTCCTACAAGCACATACATCTAATGTCACATCTGTTCTACAAACACACAAGTCTAATGCTACATCTGTCATATCAACACACAAGTTTCATCTCACATGTCATATCTGTCTCACAAATGTACAAGTCTAATATCACATGTCACGTCTGTCTCACAAAAAACACACAAGTTTAATCTCATATGTTACATCTGTCCTACAAACACAAAAGTCTAATCTCACATGATCAAGACTGTCCTACATACTAGTCAATAATCACATAGCATTGTTTGTTCCGCAAACACACCAGATGATCCTCTCTGTCGTACAAACACACCAGTATAATATCAGATGATCATGTCTGTCCTACAAACACATTAGTATAATATCAGATGATCATGTCTGTCCTACAAACACACCAGTATAATATCAGATGATCATGTCTGTCCCACAAACACACCAGTATAATATCAGATGATCATGTCTGTCCCACAAACACACTAGTATACTATCAGATGACCATGTCTGTCCTACAAACACACCTAGTATAATATCAGATGATCATGTCTGTCCCCCAAAACAAAACCACCCCAAAAAAGTATAATATCAGATGATCATGTCTGTCCCACAAACACACTAGAAAATTAATATCAGGTTTTTAAAAATCTTTTTTGTCTTTTCCCACAAACAAAAAACTATTTTTAAAAAAAACTTAATTAAAAAGATGATCAATGGGTTTGGGGTGTCCCACAAAGGAGACCTCACAAAAATAATTATCAAAATGGGTAAAGGGTGGTGTTCCCTACAATCACACCCAAAAGGGTAATAATATCAGATGACATTCCTGTACATAGTGTCATTGAGTTGGGTGACCTACCTCTAAATCAGATGTAAATGGGGGGGGTCACAAACACATCTATAATGGTCAATTATGTGGGTCACAAACACACTAAAATGGTCAATGATCATGGGTGACCACACTGTACAATTTCAATGTATGTGGTCCTTTATAGACTACATCTAATGGTCAATTAGTTGTCTTTTTGACCTTACTCTAAATTTCAATTCTGCATGTTCTACAACCCTTACCTCAAAACAATTAGTAGTAGATGACGTGAGTGACCTTACCTCAATGAGGTAGATTAGGTGGGTGATCTTACTTCTACAATAGGGTAGATGCCTCTACAATGAGGAAATGAGGTGGGTGACCTTACCTCTACAATGGGGTCAATGAGATGGGTGACATTACCTCTACAATGGGGTCAATGAGATGGGTGACATTACCTCTAAAATGTGGTCATTGAGTTGGGTGACCTTACCTCTACAATGGGGTCAATGGGGTGGGTGACATTACATCTACAATGGGGTCAATTAGGTGGGTGACCTTACCTCTACAATGGGGTCAATGAGGTGGGTGACCTTATCTCTACAATGTGGTCAATTAGGTGGGTGACCTTACTTCTACAATGTGGTCAATTAGGTGGGTGACCTTACCTCTACAATGTGGTCAATTAGGTGGGTGACCTTACCTCTACAATGGGGTCCATGAGGTGGGTGACCTTACCTCTACAATGTGGTCAATTAGGTGGGTGACCTTCCCTTCTACAAGGGTGGTCAATTAGGTGGGTGAATTCCCTTCTACAAGGGTGGTCCATTAGGTGGGTGACCTTACCTCTACAATGTGGTCAATTAGGTGGGTGACATTACTTCTACAATGTGGTCAATTAGGTGGGTGACCTTACCTCTACAATGTGGTCAATTAGGTGGGTGACCTTACCTCTACAATGGTGGTCAATGAGGTGGGTGACCTTACCTCTACAATGGGGTCAATGAGGTGGGTGACCTTACCTCTACAATGGGGTCAATGAGGTGGGTGACCTTACCTCTACAATGGGGTCAATGAGGTGGGTGACCTTACCTCTACAATGGGGTCAATGAGGTGGGTAACCTTACCTCTACAATGGGGTCAATGAGGTGGGTGACCTTACCTCTACAATGGGGTAATGAGAGGGGTTTAGAGACTTTTCCTCTACAATTGGGGTCAACCCCGGGTGACACAGACCATTACTCTAAAATGGGGTAAATGAGGTGGGTGACCTTACAACAAAATTGGGGTTAAAATTTGTGGTGGGTTTTGAGCTTATCTCACAATGGGGAAAACGATGTGGGTGACCTTACCTCTACAATGGGGTCAAGATGTGGGTGATTAAGCAACACAATGGGGTCAAGAGGTGGGTGACCTTACCTCTACAATGGGTGCAATGAGGTGGGTGACCTTACCTCTACAATGGGGTCAATGAGGTGGGTGACCTTACCTCAACAATGGGGTCAATGATGTGGGTGACCTTACCTCTACAATGGGGTCAATGAGGTGGGTGACCTTACCTCAACAATGGGGTCAATGAGGTGGGTGGCCTTACCTCAACAATGGGGTCAATGAGGTGGGTGACCTTACCTCTACAATGGGGTCAATGATGTGGGTGACCTTACCTCTACAATGGGGTCAATGAGGTGGGTGACCTTACCTCAACAATGGGGTCAATTAGGTGGGTGACCTTACCTCTACAATGGGGTCAATGAGGTGGGTGACCTTACCTCTACAATGGGGTCAATGAGGTGGGTGACCTTACCTCTACAATGTGGTCAATGAGTTGGGTGACCTTACCTCTACAATGGGGTCAATGAGGTGGGTAACCTTACCTCTACAATGGGGTCAATGAGGTGGGTGACCTTACCTCAACAATGGGGTCAATGAGGTGGGTGACCTTACCTCAACAATGGGGTCAATGAGGTGGGTGACCTTACCTCTACAATGGGGTCAATGAGGTGGGTGACCTTACCTCTACAACGGGGTAGATGAGACTGAGTTCAGAGATGAGCTGTTTGCGTCTCATGACAAGTTGTGCCCCCGTCTTGATCAACTCCTCCCTAGTGACACACGACAACAACTAGTGACTCTCATGCGTCATCTTGTGTCATGATATGCTAGACACAACAACACATTGTGTTGTCTTGATTGACACATTGTGTCTCTGTGCCATTGTGTTGAGCATATCTACACAAGATGACACAGTGTGTCGTTGTGTCAAGCATGTCATGACACAATATGACACTATGTGTTATTGTGTCAAGCATGTCATGATATAAGACAACACAATGTGGCATGTCAAGTATGTCATGACACATGACACATGACACATGACACATGACACATGACACATGACACATGACACATGACACATGACACATGACACATGACACATGACACATGACACATGACACCGCAATGTCGTCACCTTGTGTTACATGTTTTAAACGACACATCATTTAATCTTTTGTCATTACATGCTTGACACAATGACATGTCAGGGTCATCTTGTGACATGAATTTGTGACACAACACATCGTGCTTTGTACTTCACCCCACCGTGGTTTTATCCAACTTCAAAAGCATTAATGGTTGGGGACACCCCACAAGTTAACAAATTGATGTTCAAAATTTAGTTAATTAGTATATAATTAATTTTTGAATATTTCTGGGATGCAACATTGAAAATTAAAACAGCATTTCAGGCTCATTAAGTACAAATTAACATGCCACATACCTTCAGCAGAATTATTCTTGTATAGTATTTCTCACACTGATGACAACTACCATGTCTGTACTGACCTCACTTCAAAGGATCTCTCACACTCATGACAACTACCACGTCTGTACTGACCTCACTTCAAAGTATCTCTCACACTCACGACAACTACCACGTCTGTACTGACCTCACTTCAAAGTATCTCTCACACTCACGACAACTACCACGTCTGTACTGACCTCACTTCAAAGTATCTCTCACACTCACGACAACTACCACGTCTGTACTGACCTCACTTCAAAGTATCTCTCACACTCACGACAACTACCACGTCTGTACTGACCTCACTTCAAAGTAGCTCTCACACTCACGACAACTGCCACGTCTGTACTGACCTCACTTCAAAGTATCTCTCACTCTCACGACAACTACCACGTCTGTACTGACCTCACTTCAAAGTATCTCTCACACTCACGACAACTACCACGTCTGTACTGACCTCACTTCAAAGTATCTCTCACACTCACGACAACTACCACGTCTGTACTGACCTCACTTCAAAGTATCTCTCACACTCACGACAACTACCACGTCTGTACTGACCTCACTTCAAAGTATCTCTCACACTCACGACAACTACCACGTCTGTACTGACCTCACTTCAAAGTATCTCTCACACTCACGACAACTACCACGTCTGTACTGACCTCACTTCAAAGTATCTCTCACACTCAGACAACTCCAGTCTGTACTGACCCACTTCAAAGTATCTCTCACACTCAGACAACTCCACGTCTGTACTGACCTCACTTCAAAGTAGCTCTCACACTCACGACAACTCCACGTCTGTACTGACCTCACTTCAAAGTATCTCTCACACTCACGACAACTACCAGTCTGTACTGACCTCACTTCAAAGTATCTCTCACACTCACGACAACTACCACGTCTGTACTGACCTCACTTCAAAGTATCTCTCACACTCACGACAACTACCACGTCTGTACTGACCTCACTTCAAAGTATCTCTCACACTCACGACAACTACCACGTCTGTACTGACCTCACTTCAAAGTATCTCTCACACTCACGACAACTACCACGTCTGTACTGACCTCACTTCAAAGTATCTCTCACACTCACGACAACTACCACGTCTGTACTGACCTCACTTCAAAGTATCTCTCACACTCACGACAACTACCACGTCTGTACTGACCTCACTTCAAAGTATCTCTCACACTCACGACAACTGCCACGTCTGTACTGACCTCACTTCAAAGTAGCTCTCACACTCACAACAACTACCACGTCTGTACTGACCTCACTTCAAAGTATCTCTCACACTCACGACAACTACCACGTCTGTACTGACCTCACTTCAAAGTATCTCTCACACTCACGACAACTACCACGTCTGTACTGACCTCACTTCAAAGTATCTCTCACACTCACGACAACTACCACGTCTGTACTGACCTCACTTCAAAGTATCTCTCACACTCACGACAACTACCACGTCTGTACTGACCTCACTTCAAAGTATCTCTCACACTCACGACAACTACCACGTCTGTACTGACCTCACTTCAAAGTATCTCTCACACTCACGACAACTACCACGTCTGTACTGACCTCACTTCAAAGTATCTCTCACACTCACGACAACTACCACGTCTGTACTGACCTCACTTCAAAGTATCTCTCACACTCACGACAACTACCACGTCTGTACTGACCTCACTTCAAAGATCTCTCACACTCACGACAACTACCACGTCTGTACTGACCTCACTTCAAAGTATCTCTCACACTCACGACAACTACCACGTCTGTACTGACCTCACTTCAAAGTAGCTCTCACACTCACGACAACTACCACGTCTGTACTGACCTCACTTCAAAGTATCTCTCACACTCACGACAACTACCACGTCTGTACTGACCTCACTTCAAAGTATCTCTCACCTCACGACAACTACCACGTCTGTACTGACCTCACTTCAAAGTATCTCTCACACTCACGACAACTACCACGTCTGTACTGACCTCACTTCAAAGTATCTCTCACACTCACGACAACTACCACGTCTGTACTGACCTCACTTCAAGATCTTCACACTCACGACAACTACCACGTCTGTACTGACCTCACTTCAAAGTATCTCTCACACTCACGACAACTACCACGTCTGTACTGACCTCACTTCAAAGTAGCTCTCACACTCACGACAACTACCACGTCTGTACTGACCTCACTTCAAAGTATCTCTCACACTCACGACAACTACCACGTCTGTACTGACCTCACTTCAAAGTATCTCTCACACTCACGACAACTACCACGTCTGTACTGACCTCACTTCAAAGTATCTCTCACACTCACGACAACTACCACGTCTGTACTGACCTCACTTCAAAGTAGCTCTCACACTCACGACAACTACCACGTCTGTACTGACCTCACTTCAAAGTATCTCTCACTCTCACGACAACTACCACGTCTGTACTGACCTCACTTCAAAGTAGCTCTGTTTGTTCTCATGCAGGGATGTTTTGTCTTCCTGTAGAATCTCAAAAGTATTCCTTCAGGGTTTTCTCTGCAAGAGACATGAGTGAACGGTGTACATGTATATCTTGAGGGCTTTCTCTGCAAGAGACACGAGTGAACGGTGGACATGTATATACTCTACAAACATTCTGTACAGTTTCTAACAGACAAAATTTTGTACACTACTTAACAATGAAACCCTTTACGAAATGCACCTTACGTGTAGCAGTAAATTTATCAAGACTAAAGACACGTAATTACGTAAACACTAGTATCACAATCAAGTTAAATACAGAACAATAAAATATTATAACATGTGTAACTGACAACACACTTATCATATTGGCCTTAATGTTATATGTGATCATTTGGTCTACTTCAGGAAGCTAAATGTGGTGCAGCGAAACATTTATGTTTGCGCAGATGATGTGAGAAGCAACGCAGTAAGTTAGTATTATTGACCAAAATTAAAGTTAAAAAGGTCATTTACCAAATCTGTTTACAAATCCAAGAACAAAATTACGAATTTAAAAACGGGCTACCTAAGCCACGTGTCACCTGACAGTCACCTACCTCTCTGTTGATTGGTTCGATGAAGCAGATCATATTTTTCTCGTTCAGAATTAAGTTTGGTCATTCTCCACTCGAAGTCGCTACACATCAAACGTGTCCTCGTGGTTAGCAGCTCCCTCTGGGAGGTCTGAAGTGAAACAACGTTCAAACTATTAATAGAATGCCAAACTGGGGACAGATCACATTATCTTAAAAGGGACATTTACCTTGTTCGTGGAAGACTAACAGAAGAGGTGTTTACCTTGTTCCGTGGAAGACTAACAGAAGAGTTGTTTACCTTGTTCTATGGAAGACTGATAGAAGAGGTGTTTACCTTGTTCTATGGAAGACTGAATAGAAGAGGTGTTTACCTTGTTCTATGGAAGACTAACAGAAGAGGTGTTTACCTTGTTCTATGGAAGACTAACAGAAGAGTTGTTTACCTTGTTCTATGGAAAACTAACAAAAAGGTGTTAACCTTGTTCTGTAGAAGGAACAAAGTGGGGTGTTTATTCACTAGAAGACGCGAGTTCTGGTGTTTACCTTGTTCTGTAGTGCACTAGACACTGGCAGTTTCTCTTCTATGTGTTCTCTGACTCTCTCCACGGAATGTCTTGTTTGCTTGATGGCTCGCAGAATCATCTGTATCCTGTGACAGACAGACAGACACAGTCAACTTGATGGCTCGCAGAATCATCTGTATCCTGTGACACAGACAGACAGACACAGTCAACTTGATGACACACAGAATCATCTGTATCCTGCGACACAGACAGACAGACACAGTCAACTTGATGGCTCGCAGAATCATCTGTATCCTGCAACACAGACAGACAGACACAGTCAACTTGATGGCTCGCAGAATCATCTGTATCCTGTGGCACAGACAGACAGACACAGTCAACTTGATGGCTCGCAGAATCATCTGTATCCTGTGACACAGACAGACAGACACAGTCAACTTGATGGCTCGCAGAATCATCTGTATCCTGTGGCACAGACAGACAGACACAGTCAACTTGATGGCACGCAGAATCATCTGTATCCTGTGACACAGACAGACAGACACAGTCAACTTGATGGCTCGCAGAATCATCTGTATCCTGTGACACAGACAGACACAGTCAACTTGATGGCTCGCAGAATCATCTGTATCCTGCGACACAGACAGACACAGTCAACTTGATGGCTCGCAGAATCATCTGTATCCTGTGACACAGACAGACACAGTCAACTTGATGGCTCGCAGAATCATCTGTATCCTGCGACACAGACAGACACAGTCAACTTGATGGCTCGCAGAATTCATCTGTATCCTGTGACACAGACAGACAGACACAGTCAACTTGATGACACACAGAATCATCTGTATCCTGTGGCACAGACAGACAGACACAGTCAACTTGATGGCTCGCAGAATCATCTGTATCCTGTGGCACAGACAGACACAGTCAACTTGATGGCACACAGAATCATCTGTATCCTGTGACACAGACAGACAGACACAGTCAACTTGATGGCTCGCAGAATCATCTGTATCCTGCGACACAGACAGACACAGTCAACTTGATGGCTCGCAGAATCATCTGTATCCTGCGACACAGACAGACACAGTCAACTTGATGGCTCGCAGAATCATCTGTATCCTGCGACACAGACAGACACAGTCAACTTGATGGCTCGCAGAATCATCTGTATCCTGCGACACAGACAGACACAGTCAACTTGATGGCTCGCAGAATCATCTGTATCCTGTGGCACAGACAGACAGACACAGTCAACTTGATGGCTCACAGAATCATCTGTATCCTGTGACACAGACAGACAGACACAGTCAACTTGATGGCTCGCAGAATCATCTGTATCCTGTGGCACAGACAGACAGACACAGTCAACTTGATGACACACAGAATCATCTGTATCCTGTGGCACAGACAGACAGACACAGTCAACTTGATGACACACAGAATCATCTGTATCCTGTGGCACAGACAGACACAGTCAACTTGATGGCTCGCAGAATCATCTGTATCCTGTGGCACAGACAGACAGACACAGTCAACTTGATGACACACAGAATCATCTGTATCCTGTGACACAGACAGACAGACACAGTCAACTTGATGGCTCGCAGAATCATCTGTATCCTGTGGCACGACAGACAGACACAGTAACTTGATGACACACAGAATCATCTGTATCCTGTGGACAGACAGACAGACAGTCAACTGATGACACACAGAATCATCTGTATCCTGTGGCACAGACAGACAGACACAGTCAACTTGATGGCTCGCAGAATCATCTGTATCCTGTGGCACAGACAGACAGACACAGTCAACTTGATGACACACAGAATCATCTGTATCCTGTGACACAGACAGACAGACACAGTCAACTTGATGACACACAGAATCATCTGTATCCTGTGGCACAGACAGACAGACACAGTCAACTTGATGGCTCGCAGAATCATCTGTATCCTGTGGCACAGACAGACAGACACAGTCAACTTGATGACACACAGAATCATCTGTATCCTGTGGCACAGACAGACAGACACAGTCAACTTGATGACACACAGAATCATCTGTATCCTGTGGCACAGACAGACAGACACAGTCAACTTGATGGCTCGCAGAATCATCTGTATCCTGTGACACAGACAGACACAGTCAACTTGATGACACACAGAATCATCTGTATCCTGTGGCACAGACAGACAGACACAGTCAACTTGATGGCTCGCAGAATCATCTGTATCCTGTGGCACAGACAGACAGACACAGTCAACTTGATGACACACAGAATCATCTGTATCCTGTGGCACAACAGACAGACACAGTCAACTTGATGGCTCGCAGAATCATCTGTATCCTGTGACACAGACAGACAGACACAGTCAACTTGATGGCTCACAGAATCATCTGTATCCTGTGACACAGACAGACAGACACAGTCAACTTGATGGCTCGCAGAATCATCTGTATCCTGTGGCACAGACAGACAGACACAGTCAACTTGATGGCTCACAGAATCATCTGTATCCTGTGACACAGACAGACAGACACAGTCAACTTGATGGCTCGCAGAATCATCTGTATCCTGTGACACAGACAGACAGACACAGTCAACTGGATGGCTCGCAGAATCATCTGTATCCTGTGACACAGACAGACAGACACAGTCAACTGGATGGCTCGCAGAATCATCTGTATCCTGTGACAAAAGACAGACAGAAAAGTCAACTTGATGGCTCGCAGAATCATCTGTATCCTGTGACACAGACAGACAAAAAGTCAACTTGATGGCTCGCAGAATCATCTGTATCCTGTGACACAGACAGACAGACACAGTCAACTTGATGGCTCGCAGAATCATCTGTATCCTGTGACACAGACAGACAGACACAGTCAACTTGATGGCTCGCAGAATCATCTGTATCCTGTGGCACAGACAGACAGACACAGTCAACTTGATGGCTCGCAGAATCATCTGTATCCTGCGACACAGACAGACAGACACAGTCAACTTGATGACACACAGAATCATCTGTATCCTGTGACACAGACAGACAGACACAGTCAACTTGATGGCACACAGAATCATCTGTATCCTGTGACACAGACAGACAGACACAGTCAACTTGATGGCACACAGAATCATCTGTATCCTGTGGTACAGACAGACACAGTCAACTTGATGGCTCGCAGAATCATCTGTATCCTGTGACACAGACAGACACTGTCAACTTGATGGCACACAGAATCATCTGTATCCTGTGGCACAGACAGACACAGTCAACTTGATGGCACACAGAATCATCTGTAACCTGTGGCACAGACAGACACTGTCAACTTGATGGCACACAGAATCATCTGTATCCTGTGACACAGACAGACAGACACAGTCAACTTGATGGCACACAGAATCATCTGTATCCTGTGGCACAGACAGACACAGTCAACTTGATGACACACAGAATCATCTGTATCCTGTGGTACAGACAGACACAGTCAACTTGATGGCACACAGAATCATCTGTATCCTGTGGTACAGACAGACACAGTCAACTTGATGGCACACAGAATCATCTGTATCCTGTGGTACAAACAGACACAGTCAACTTGATGACACACAGAATTATCTGTATCCTGTGGTACAGACAGACACAGTCAACTTGATGGCTCGCAGAATCATCTGTATCCGGTGGTACAAACAGACACAGTCAACTTGATGACACACAGAATCATCTGTATCCGGTGGTACAAACAGACAGACACAGTCAACTTGATGGCACACAGAATCATCTGTATCCGGTGGTACCAACAGACAGACACAGTCAACTTGATGACACACAGAATCATCTGTATCCTGTGGTACAGACAGACAAGTCAACTTGATGGCACGTAGAATCATCTGTATCCTGTGGCACAGACACAGTCAACTTGATGACACACAGAATCATCTGTGTCCTGTGGCACAGACAGACAGTCAACTTGATGACACACAGAATCATCTGTATCCTGTGATACAGACAGACACTGTCAACTTGATGACACACAGAATCATCTGTGTCCTGTGGCACAGACAGACACTGTCAACTTGATGACACACAGAATCATCTGTGTCCTGTGGCACAGACAGACACTGTCACTACTACACACGGAGCACGTCATGAAATCAACACAGCCGAGGGAAGAATTCATAGCAAACCCTAGAAAACTGAGGTCATCGCTGAGACATGTTGCTCAAACTAAGTTTAACCTACAAAGGCAAGCTTTCCCAGTACCTAGTGCACACTGCGGAGCAAGCTCCACGCTGATCTAAAGTGCTTATTTAAAGCAACGTTTGTTGCTGTTTATGCTCACATTCCTTGTGAAAATGTGAATATAATTAATGCGATTTTTTTGTTCAAATTATGTAAGTAAATAGTTTTAAAAGCTGACAATTTGTACAAGGAAATTATCTTTTGCTTATAACTGTCATATAAATCACACATGATGTCAGTATGTTTTACGTACGTTGTTTTCAATACTTTGTGTGTGTTCTACAAATTGTTTCAATTGACGCAATCTGCAACAAATATCTGTGACACAGTTTTGTCAGCCTGATTCCTCTGTGACAACATGGCTACTTCACTGCAGAGAACTTCTGTACGTAGAACACAAGAGATGACCGCTATGTATGATGACCGCACTTACCGCAGCAATGTGTGCACGTTGTATGAGTTGCGTATGAGTGACTGGCTGACCATGACGCTGACCGGTGCCTCACAGTCTCTCTGGCCATCACCCTACGGCAAAAATCGTGGTCAGTGGTCAAACCATGACAGGGGGACTATTGTACATAAAGATATACTGGTGTACACTGTATTAGCCAATGTACACTGGTGTACAGTGTTCTGACCAAGCTACAAATGTGTACACAGTGCTCTGATTGAGATACAAAAATGTACATAGAGTTCTGAATAACATCCTAAGGTGTACAGAGTGTTCTGAATGGGATACAAAGGTGTACACCATGTTCTAGGTAAGACACACTCATGTACACTGTGTTCTCATTGTCATACAGTTGTGTACACGTAGTGTCATTGTAATACCCCAGTGTACACCATGGTCATGGTTCTCGTTGTAATGCACTCATGTATGCCACATTCTCATTGTAATACATTCATGTACACAATGTTCTCATTGTAGTACACTCATAAATGTGTTCTCATTGTAATACTCTAGTGTACACCATGCTTTCACTGAAACAAGCATACACTGGACGATAATCAGTAATGTGACGTGTGTCCATGTTCCTTGTGACATGTGTCCACTTTCCTTGTGACATGTGTCCACGTTCCTTGTGACATGTGTCCACGTTCCTTGTGACAAGGGTCCTCGTTCCTTGTGACAAGTGACCACGTTCCTTGTGACAAGTGTCTTCGTTCCTTGTGACAAGTGTACTCGTTCCTTGTGACAAGTGTCCTCGTTCCTTGTGACAAGTGTCCCCGTTCCTTGTGACAAGTGTCTTCGTTCCTTGTGACAAGTGTCCACGTTCCTTGTGACATGTGTCCACGTTCCTTGTGACATGTGTCCACGTTCCTTGTGACATGTGTTCATGTTCCTTGTGACATGTGTTCATGTTCCTTGTGACAAATGTCTTCGTTCGTTGTGACAAGGGTCCTCGTTCCTTGTGACAAGTGTCCACGTTCCTTGTGACAAGGGTCCTCGTTCCTTGTGACAAGGGTCCTCGTTCCTTGTGACAAGTGTCCACGTTCCTTGTGACAAGTGTCTTCGTTCG
The DNA here is from genome assembly GCA_025642075.2 of Ridgeia piscesae. NCBI lineage: Eukaryota > Metazoa > Annelida > Polychaeta > Sabellida > Siboglinidae > Ridgeia > Ridgeia piscesae. Next base: position 132,374 of record JAODUO010001069.1, on the reverse strand, counting down.
TTGTGACAAGGGTCCTCGTTCCTTGTGACAAGGGTCCTCGTTCATTGTGACAAGGGTCCTCGTTCCTTGTGACAAATGTCTTCGTTCGTTGTGACAAGGGTCCTCGTTCCTTGTGACAAGTGTCCTCGTTCCTTGTGACAAGTGTCCTCGTTCCTTGTGACAAGGGTCCTCGTTCCTTGTGACAAATGTCTTCGTTCGTTGTGACAAGGGTCCTCGTTCGTTGTGACAAGTGTCCTCGTTCCTTGTGACAAGGGTCCTCGTTCCTTGTGACAAATGTCTTCGTTCCTTGTGACAAGGGTCCTCGTTCCTTGTGACAAGTGTCCACGTTCCTTGTGACAAGTGTCTTCGTTCGTTGTGACAAGGGTCCTCGTTCCTTGTGACAAGTGTCCTCGTTCCTTGTGACAAGTGTCCACATTCCTTGTGACAAATGTCTTCGTTCGTTGTGACAAGTGTCCACGTTCCTTGTGACAAGTGTCTTCGTTCGTTGTGACAAGGGTCCTCGTTCCTTGTGACAAGTGTCCTCGTTCCTTGTGACAAGTGTCCACGTTCCTTGTGACAAATGTCTTCGTTCGTTGTGACAAGGGTCCTCGTTCCTTGTGACAAGGGTCCTCGTTCCTTGTGACAAGTGTCCATGTTCCTTGTGACAAGTGTCTTCGTTCGTTGTGACAAGTGTCCTCGTTCCTTGTGACAAGGGTCCTCGTTCCTTGTGACAAATGTCTTCGTTCGTTGTGACAAGGGTCCTCGTTCCTTGTGACAAGGGTCCTCATTCCTTGTGACAAGTGTCCACGTTCCTTGTGACAAGTGTCTTCGTTCGTTGTGACAAGTGTCCTCGTTCCTTGTGACAAGGGTCCTCGTTCCTTGTGACAAATGTCTTCGTTCGTTGTGACAAGGGTCCTTGTTCGTTGTGACAAGTGTCCTCGTTCATTGTGACAAGGGTCCTCGTTCCTTGTGACAAATGTCTTCGTTCCTTGTGACAAGGGTCCTCGTTCCTTGTGACAAGTGTCCACGTTCCTTGTGACAAGTGTCTTCGTTCGTTGTGACAAGGGTCCTCGTTCCTTGTGACAAGTGTCCACATTCCTTGTGACAAATGTCTTCGTTCGTTGTGACAAGGGTCCTCGTTCCTTGTGACAAGGGTCCTCGTTCCTTGTGACAAGTGTCCACGTTCCTTGTGACAAGTGTCTTCGTTCGTTGTGACAAGTGTCCACGTTCCTTGTGACAAATGTCTTCGTTCCTTATGACAAGGGTCCTCGTTCCTTGTGACAAGTGTCCACGTTCCTTGTGACAAGTGTCCACGTTCCTTGTGACAAGTGTCCATGTTCCTTGTGACAAGTATCCACATTCCTTGTGACAACTGTCCATGTTCCTTGTGACAAGTGTCCACATTCCTTGGGAGAAGTGTCCACATTCCTTGTGACAGGTGTCCACGTTCCTTGTGACAAGTGTCCACATTCCTTGTTACAAGGGTCCACGTTCCTTGTGACAACGGTCCACGTTCCTTGTGACAAGTGTCCTCATTCCTTGTGACAAGTGTCCACGTTTCTTGTGACAAGTGTCCTCATTCCTTGTGACAAGTGTCCACATTCCTTGTGACATGTGTCCACATTCCTTGTGACATGTGTCCATGTTCCTTGTGACAAGTGTCCACATTCCTTGCGACAAGTGTCCTCATTCCTTGTGACAAGTGTCTACATTCCTTGTGACAAGTGTCCTCGTTCCTTGTGACAAGTGTCATTGTTCCTTGTGACAAGGGTCCTCGTTCCTTGTGACAAGTGACTACGTTCCTTGACAAGTGTCCACGTTCCTTGTGACAAGTGTCCACTTTCCTTGTGACAAGTGTCCACTTTCGTTGTGACAAGTGTCCATGTTCCTTGTGACAAGTGTCCTCGTTCCTTGTGACAAGTGACCATGTTCCATGTGACAAGTGTCCAGAGTTGTGAACAACTTCCTTCTGCTGCTGTATTTCATCTGAATCACTACATTGACCTTACACTGACCTTATATTGACCTTACCTGCTGAGGTCGTATCCCATAGTAACCTTCAAACATGGCAAACACAAGGGAGTTGTCTGCGAAGTGCGAGCCTTCTCGCTGGATCTAAAGTCAAACAGGCAATGTCGGTCACATCTAGTTGACATGCAAACTGACTTTTAATGTATTATGATTACACTACTCTCATATCACAACTACACCAGATGCACTTTCGTCACTCAAAACAATAACTCTTATTCATTCAGGTAATTAAACAACATATTATTCTTTGGCTATTACTACACAAAGACTACACAACAATGGCGTGTTTAAGTCCACTAGTTGTGATCTTTAGACAAAGTGCTGCTGGAAGAATTACAATATAGTGGATTACTTTGGATACACCTGTGTACATTGGATTACTTTGGATACATCTATGTACATTGGGTTACTTTGGATACATCTGTGTGCATTGGGTTACTTTGGATACATCTGCGTACATTGGGTTACTTTGGATACATCTGTGTACATTGGATTACTTTGGATACATATGTGTACATTGGATTACTTTGGATACATCTATGTACATTGGGTTACTTTGGATACATCTGTGTGCATTGGGTTACTTTGGATACATCTGCGTACATTGGGTTACTTTGGATACATCTGTGTACATTGGATTACTTTGGATACATCTGTGTACATCGGTTTACTTTGGATACATCTGTGTACATTGGAATACTTTGGATACACCTGTGTACATCGGATTACTTTGGATACATCTGTGTACATTGGAATACTTTGGATACATCTGTGTACATTGGATTACTTTGGATACATCTGTGTACATTGGAATACTTTGGATACATCTGTGTACATTGGATTACTTTGGATACATCTGTGTACATTGGAATACTTTGGATACATCTGTGTACATTGGATTACTTTGGATACATCTGTGTGCATTGGATTACTTTGGATACATCTGTGTACATTGGATTACTTTGGATACACCTGTGTACATTGGATTACTTTGGATACATGTGTGGATGTTTTGTGAAGTTGGTGAGGTGACATGAAGACAGTACCTTCTCCCCGAGGTAGACGAGTTGACTGAGGTCCACCAGCCACTCTATGCACAGACTGACCATGTCCAGCCAGCCTTGCCACACCCGCACCACGACAACTGACCAGTGTCACGGAACTTACACGACACTCAGTTGACACAACACCCTGTGTGCCACCCAATAACAACCACATAAGGCTAATCAGCTTTATCTGGATATCTTCATTGTGTGTGTGTGTGTGTGTGTGTGTGTGTGTGTGTGTGTGTGTGTGTGTGTGTGTGTGTGTGTGTGTGTGTGTGTGTGTGTGTGTGTGTGTGTGTCTGTGAGAGAGTGTGTGTGTTAAACAAATAACTCTACCCCCCGCATCAGTATCATTGATTCTCTACAAAATATTGGACATTTTGGAAGAGAAGACAGTAGAATCGAACTAATGGCAAATACATACACAGTGTCCAAAGCAATAGTAAAAGTGCCTGTTCTTAGTGTTCTCTCAGTACTGCTTTTAATATATTTTATCATGATTCTAAACCTTCGACTGGCACCTGACAGTTCTACAAGTCAAATACATAACTGATATATTTCAACTAAGCAGAACAGTTCACGATTCGAGACCAGTATTACAATGAGACACTATTACGAGTTACTACTCAGACTGTTCTGAAAGGATACACTTGCCAGCCAAGTCAACATTGTGTTCTTTGCCCACTGCCGACAAAGCCACACTCGTCCATGTTGGATTCTGCGATACAAAGACATTCATTCTATCCACAATGTATCCATAGAACTTCCCACCCTTGTCTTTGTAAACTTGTTTGTATCATCTGTTTAACAGGATGCACTGACAAAAAACTTCCTTCAGGACAAAAACCCATCGCACATAAGCCCTCAATATAGATACAAGATTCAAAAATAATTAACGAAATCAGAACTTTATTTATCTTGAAAAATACATCAAATACAAAAAGATCCAAACAGGCGTATTGGTGACAGACTGACCACTGACTGTTTCAGACTGACCACTGACTGTTTCATTCCACCACTTTCTGGAGCCACATTCACAAACATACTGGAGCAACTTTGCTCCAGACTGCCAGACAAACTCAGACCAGAGGGTATACACTTGAAGAGCAACCTGTATTATGCCTGCTATTGTGAGCAGAATATGACGTATGTATTTATATTTCCTACATCCCAAATATATATATATGCTAGTATGAATATAAAGAATTATATATATATATATATATATATATATGTCAGGTTATATATATATGTTAATTTTTTTATGAGGGGCTTTAGTCTGGAGGGGCTTTTGTCCCGGACTCATTTAAGAGAGGCTAAGATGATCATTACCCATGTCCTGTGATAACATATGTTCTCCAAAGTGAACTGTGTAGTCTTTACACTAATTGAACTAAATATCTGGTGGAGCTGTGGATATCAGGGTTAGCTCCAAATACTTATTTGTATTTTAGTATAGAATTGTTTTTATTTGAATCTGGTTTGGAAATTACAGAAGTGTCATGTATTTGTTGTATTTGATCTGTATTTGAAAGTATTTGCAAATACAACCAAATACGTACATGTTTTACAACAAATGGCAAAGCATTGCCTCACATAGTCTAGCTGGTTCAAGAATCAAGACAGAATGTTTTTCACACCAGTGGTAGGGTCAGTAGTGGACAGGCAGCACTGAGAAAATGAAAATGGGCTACACTGAAGCTGATGGTCAAAAATCAATGAATGAATGGGAAGCCAGTGAGGCTTAATTACCACCATCTACAGCTGTAACAGCAGGTTTTGACTGGGAATGTTCTTCAAAGAATTCTGCTGTCTCCTGCTGTCTCCTGCTGTGTAAACATCCTGAGCTAGCACAAAAGAAGCCAGGTTTTCCTCAATGTGTAGTAAAACCATAAAGTTCATAATAATTGTTTATTTCACTCTCTCTGGGCAATCCAAAAGATTGAAAATGAGTACATAAAACATGCAAAGTATAAAATTATTTGTTAAAATAGATTCAAATAATATATAATTTAAGACATTAGCGTAAATATAAATTATACTGTAGAGAATATACGATACGTATCAATAAAACTAATTAAAATCATTTAAGACATTAAAACGTATTTTATGTTAAAATGTTACGCCGATAAGTCAATGTATTTGACTAAACTTATAAAAAATTATAAATAGCTTAAAACATTAAAATAAATAAATCTAAAAAATAAATTAAGGCTTTACAATATTTTACACATATCCATATCAGCATGCACGAAAGTTTTTTAAGAGTCACTGTGAGTTCTTTTGGTTGAACAGACACCAGTTAATGAAACAGTTCTTGGTCCTGTTGGTGTTTACTCTGGGTAAAGAGTATCGAGTACGGCATCGTGTATTGTGTGTTGTAGTCCTTTTGGTTTTGGTAGTAGTTTATGCAGTTTGTGCTGCGGTTGTTCGATTTGTGTGAAGAAATGTTCACATAACTGCGCACGTCTTTGTTTCAGAGAAGTCAGCTGTGCATTCGCTAATGCTTCGATATAGGTAGTGTTCGGGTATATGATGTTCATGTACTTGAATCGTATTTGAATAAAAAAATGCAATGTATTTATAAAATGTATCTGTATTTGATTTGAAATATGGAAAAGCAACATATTTGTGTTTGAATTTGATTTGGCTGAGTTGTATTTGTTTTTGATTCCAAAATGTGTGTTTCAGATATTGTCTCCAAATGGCAGAACTGTAATATTCAGACTCATGACTTCTCACCTCTAGAAGGTGGTCAATATATTATCAAATGAACCTACTGTCCCAGACTGATGCTGTCTCTACATACCAGTGAGCCGGTCATCTTGGTGCTTGTGTAGAATGCTGGAAACAACAGCACGGTGACATGTGACATTTATAAACAACAGCACAGTGACGTGTGACATTTATAAACAACAGCACAGTGATGTGTGACATTTATAAACAACAGGAGGGTGACATTTACAAACGTATATTATGTATGGTTTTCAAACCACAATGCTTTCATCTGAAATGTCAAGATATGTATACAACCTTACCAGGTGAACAAACTTGCATATGTTAAAAAGCAAAATATTTACCCCGGTAGGTGTAATAGTAAGTATGCAAAGACCTGTAAGATGGTGAAGATATTTTCAGACATCTGCATAACTTTTATGCCAAGTCTAATAGCATCATCAGACAATTTCACCACCGTTCCACAGAGATGGAGGGATTATAATACAAATGTAATCGAGTATGAGTACGATTACTATGAAGATGCATGAGTACGAGTATGAGTACTTAGGAAGCAAATGTACTCGAGTACGATTACTTTATGATGTACTCAAGTACGAGTACGACTACCTTAGAATGTAATCATGATTAGTTTCATGATTACTTTAATGAATATCTTGTTTCTAACATAAAACCTGGGTGTTGTAGGGTCAGACGTAGTGACAGAGATGTATAAATACCTGGGTGTTATATGGTCAGACGTAGTGACAGAGACGTATAAATACCTGGGTGTTGTATGGTCAGACGTAGTGACAGAGACGTATAAATACCTGGGTGTTGTATGGTCAGACGTAGTGACAGAGACGTATAAATACCTGGGTGTAGTATGGTCAGACGTAGTGACAGAGACGTATAAATACCTGGGTGTTGTAGGGTCAGACGTAGTGACAGAGATGTATAAATACCTGGGTGTTGTATGGTCAGACGTAGTGACAGAGATGTATAAATACCTGGGTGTAGTATGGTCAGACGTAGTGACAGAGATGTATAAATACCTGGGTGTTGTATGGTCAGACGTAGTGACAGAGATGTATAAATACCTGGGTGTTGTATGGTCAGACGTAGTGACAGAGATGTATAAATACCTGGGTGTAGTATGGTCAGACGTAGTGACAGAGATGTATAAATACCTGGGTGTTGTATGGTCAGACGTAGTGACAGAGATGTATAAATACCTGGGTGTAGTATGGTCAGACGTAGTGACAGAGACGTATAAATACCTGGGTGTTGTATGGTCAGACGTAGTGACAGAGACGTATAAATACCTGGGTGTTGTATGGTCAGACGTAGTGACAGAGATGTATAAATACCTGGGTGTTGTATGGTCAGACGTAGTGACAGAGATGTATAAATACCTGGGTGTTGTATGGTCAGACGTAGTGACAGAGATGTATAAATACCTGGGTGTTGTATGGTCAGACGTAGTGACAGAGATGTATAAATACCTGGGTGTTGTATGGTCAGACGTAGTGACAGAGACGTATAAATACCTGGGTGTAGTATGGTCAGACGTAGTGACAGAGATGTATAAATACCTGGGTGTTGTATGGTCAGACGTAGTGACAGAGACGTATAAATACCTAGGTGTTGTAGTGTCAGATGAAAAATACCTGGGATTTGTAGGGTCAGGTGTAGTGACAGAGATGTGTAAATACCTGGGTGTTGTAGGGTCAGATGTAGTGACAGAGATATATAAATACCTGTATGTTGTAGTGTCAGGTGTAGTGACAGAGATGCATAAATACCTGGGTGTTGTAGGGTCAGACGTAGTGACAGAGACGTATAAATACCTGGGTGTTGTAGGGTCAGATGTAGTGACAGAGATATATAAATACCTGGGTGTTGTAGTGTCGGGTGTAGTGACAGAGATATATAAATACCTGGGTGTTGTAGTGTCAGGTGTAGTGACAGATATATAAATACCTGTATGTTGTAGTGTCAGGTGTAGTGACAGAGACGTATAAATACCTGTATGTTGTAGTGTCAGGTGTAGTGACAGAGACGTATAAATACCTGGGTGTTGTAGGGTCAGACGTAGTGACAGAGATATATAAATACCTGGGTGTTGTAGTGTCGGGTGTAGTGACAGAGATGTATAAATACCTGTATGTTGTAGGGTCAGACGTATTGACAGAATATATAAATACCTGGGTGTTGTAGTGTCAGGTGTAGTGTGAAGAACACTTGTATCTGAGTTAGTGGTCCTGGAAGTGGTCGTTTTCCTTTTAACGTCAGATTTCTCACAGCAATCCCTCGTAAATGACGCAACCGACACTGAAACAATCAGTCAAATGTAAAAACACATGGCTGTTAGGTGCATCATAATGAGAGAAATAAATATGCTGATTAAATATTAGAAAAAAATCAATTATACCTAAGTACAGATGTATGGAATGGGCTGCCACAGTCTGTGGTAGACGCTCCATCAGTCCAATTATTTGAGAGAAAAAATAGATAAATTATGGAAAAACCATCCCATAGAAACGTACTTTACTGCATCACCTCTAGTACAGACACATACACACAGTCCCAACACAAGGTTACAGACAGAGCTGGCACAAGAGGCAGGAATGCTTAATGCCAGAAAAGGACCAGTAATACAGCTGTAACAATACACATGTTGTCATTTTGCTCTGTTCATCTTGAATATATGTGTCTCACCGTTCCTAAGCGAGTCAAGTCTCATTGCCATTACGACAGACCTTCCAGTACTAGTCATAGCAGCAAAAACATAACCGCAGAGGAAGAGATTGTTTTGAAAATTGATTTCCATTTTGGGACAATATGGAATAAAATAGTACTTCATCGGTCAGCTGCGTTGGTGATACAAATGTTAACACATACAGATAGATGTGTTTTTGTTGTATGACGCAATTCACATGTTATTTTAATTGCTGGCAATGTTTCAAACTATGTACAGCTGATAACATGAAATCCAGCTCTAGCGAACAGTAAAAATCAAATTAAACTGAGTGAAAACCGTGTGCCAGATAAAGTGAAGACAACAGCTAATAACAAGAAAATGAGAGCTGAATGAAAACTTTAAGGCCGTTTTTCCCAAGCCATATTTTGTGTATTCAGGCGCCCATTTAAACAGAAAGATATAGATTTATTAGAATCTATACAACGAAGGATGAGCAGGATTATTCCTGAATTAAGGCATTTAAACTATCCAAGTCAATTAAGATATTTATTTAAAATAACAACTTTGGAAACAAGAAGGGTGAGAGCCGATTTACTGGAAGTTATTAAAATAATAAATGGGTTGGATATTATTTTTCCTGCCCACTTCTTTATTATGGAAAATGAGCATGGCAAAACAAGAGGGCACCCTTACAAAATAAGCAAATTACCCTCTAGGCTTGATATACGAAAGTACTCTTTCACTCAAAGGATAGTAAACGATTGGAATAGACTTCCTAGAAGTGCTGTTATGTCCGCAAGGGGTCAACCAATTTAAGGGTCACATTGACAAGTATCTGCGAAATAGGGCGGAGGATTACACGAGTCAGCTATTGACTCCCTTCCTTGTCAACTCCTCGACTACATAGTAGAAGAGGATTCAAGGTAAATAAGTGTAAAAGAGTAGTGTAACAGTTAAACTAATGAGCGATACATATGATTGTATAATAAATATGTAATTTATACATGTAGTCGTAGATTACCATATATTATGTATGAATTATTATGACTAGTTAAATGTGGAAATAACATATAAAAGCTTAACAATAAATTTAGGAAAAATCGTCTACGACTTGTGTTCCAGTCAGCCTGTTCCACCCGGGTGAACAGCTGAAAGAATGAGCACTCAACATTAAAACATTTAAATATGCCGGAGTCTGTGACCATTCGGCGGCATGCTTACCTGCCGTGTTGGAAGGGAGGCGTGTTTAAATTGTAGAGTATCCTCGTCATTATCCATAGCGTTACGAGATTAACTACGTGAGTTTGGGTGGTTCACCATAAGTATGCTATACATATGTCCCACATATTAACAAGAGCCATAATTACGAAGTTCAAAGTGCAATTGATTTGGCAAAAAGCGAAGTCTGTCAATAATACACCGCCTGACTCCGCGTCATGAGATGTGATCGCACTGTCAAAGATTTCAGTCTTTCTGTGTGAATAATTACGTTATTTGTAATGTTAAATTAAAGTTTACGAACACCGCATCACTGTATATATATCAATGTATATTACGATGATTTCACGTATAGGTGTTGATCAATTAAACTTCAGCAAACATAATATACATAGATTTATCGACGTATCCTTAACAATTTCCGGCTAATCAACACACGGTCCCCGATGAAAAGCGGTGTACCCCAGATGCTGTCTCTATGATTGAACAAAAAGGTCACCGCGCCTCTGGCGGATATTATAACAATTACTCGTTGGCCGCCCATAAACCAAAATTATACTCGCCAAAATTATTTTCGATTTATTTGTAAAATAAAATCTTATATTTACAAAAATATGCATCTGTACATTTTCAAGTGTAATTAATTGAGTTACACTTTTTGCATTTGTTGAATAATTGAAAATACGCAGTCAAATAGGATAACATCTTATTCGCAGTATATTTATGTAAGCTGCAAGACATGTGCACACCTATTAGTATAATTCCTTCACGTACAGCATCGATATTTTCTTCCGTGTATAGTAAGACACATTAAAAGTGTGTGTAGTCCCGAATACTTAATTTGGGTGAGGTTTTTTTAACAACGTAATGTGGCTTAAACATGTCTAGAGCATGACTACCACGGTTTCAGAGTTGATGGTGCATCTCGATTTATCTCAGGATACAGGGAGAGGCATCTGGCTAGGAGGACCAGTCAGTAGGCGTAAACAAGAGGGTTTGGGAATCGAGGTGTCGAGGAGAGAAGTGAGTTGTCTCATTTTGCAGTTATTAAATTTATATTCGCGACATAATCGTATTATGCTACGACGACTACTGGTAAACATATTCACTGTGTTGTTGTTTTAATTATTACTGGTAACGTTTTGTGACATGATAAAATCCGTTTCTGTAGGCGATAATGCGTGCACTTTGTAATTCATTGACGCTTGAATTGATAAGCCCTGATTATCCCAGTTCTTTAGCGTATAGACGGCCAACATAATTGTGTTGATAACTCTGTCATACACTCGAGGGAGATAAGAACATGGTGCGACTATAGTCAATATTGTGAGGAGGGGTGATAAGGTAGATCGAGATAAGTTAGTACTACAAGTCTACATAAATTATTATCATAATATAGGCCCAACTGTCTTGGCTACTGCTAACACTATCAGCTTCAGGACAGGTAGCAGATTAGGCGAAATGGCAACGAGGGTACATACACTAAAAGGTGTAGTATGTGACTTGTCTGGAATTGAAGCAGTGTAGGGATTCGTCCATTTCAATCTACTATACAAACCCTACTAAAATAAGGAGGCGTGTGATGTGGTGCATATCTTTATTGCTGCTACGAGAAACTCAATCTGTAAGTGGCAAGTATTTGAAAAATTTATCGTTCCTCTGAACTGGATACAGTTCTAATCATCAATCTAATGACCTCATAGTTTAACGACTTCATAGTTTAACTAGCCTGCAAATCAAATGCATAAACCATGACTGGTGTCACAACATTTTGAGAACATTATACGCTGTTGTGTTGTAATGCTATGATATGTTGTTCTTTTTCAGAAAACCTGAACAATGATGCAAGGCATTGATCGTATTCCTGACTCTGCTGGGCACATTGTCATGAAGGAAGATGGCGCTGTAGTAGCTGTAAGTAAACACTCAAATCAGAAGTTCTGTCAAAGTCAGTCAGTCAGCCATCTCTTCATATAGAAAGAATACAGCACTGTCATTTCTGTAAATAACTGACAATCCACCGACAACCACTTTGCTCGTTTATTGGTACAATGGCCTTCAAACATGCATATACTGAGTGATTGAGTTTATTTTGTAAAAATTATATGTACATGCAGTTAAACAACATTGTTATGCAAAAGCAAATAAAGACGAAGCATATATATATATATATATATATATATATATACTGAGGATAACAAATTAAAGCACAGAGAAATGCACCTTTTTTCCAATGTAGTACTCACATATTCTCATTCCAAACCAAGGTTAGCCACAAACTTGTTGTAAAGTGTTATGAACTTGTTAATTTTGTTGTGTCAGTCTGTGCTGTGCAGGTGTTGTTGTGAGTCTGTTACTATTGTTCACGTATTACCGGAAGGTGTGAACATGTCGTTCTTGTTGCGCTGGTATTCTGGTTGGCTTGCCGGCAGCTTCTGCCAATATATCTCGGCAGTAAAAAAAATAGCATGTAGAAACAAATGCAATTATTTTGCACCTCCATGTTCTTTGGTTTATTCAAAGCAGTTGCAGCACCTCCTTTCGGGGGAAGCAGTCGGCTGCCGCCATATTGAAAGGAGTCTAGGAGAGTGGCCGTTTGGTTTGAACGATTCTGCAATCAGTTGGAACTAAACAATTGCAGAAAAAGTCAAACCGTTCAAACCAAACGGTCACTCGCCTCTCAGGGCCAAAGTTCTCCTCCGGCAAAAATGGCAGGTATTGAGTGTCCATCTCCAATCACCATGACACACCAAATAATGCAGCTTCTACTTGTAGCAAAGTCAGAATGGTACAACGCCAAAAGAAGATATTTTGTGCAAATTACTGTTGTTGTTTCAGTGATTCAGTCTAGGCTGTGCATGTGTTGTTGTGAACCTGTTACTGTTGTTGTTGTTGTTTCAGTCTAGACTGTGGTGTTGTCAATCTATTACTGTTTCAGTTTAGACTGTGTAGGGGTTGTTGTTCTTTCAGTCATGTTGTGTAGGTGTTGTTGTGAATCTGTTGCTGTTTCAGTCTGCCCTGTGCAGGTGTTATGAATCTGTCACTGTTGTTGTTTCAGTCTGCCCTGTGCAGGTGTTATTGTGAATATGTCACTGTTGTTGTTGCAGTCTGCCATGTGCAGGTGTTGTTGTCAATCTGTCACTGTTGTTGTTGCAGTCTGGTGGAGACTTGGAGAATGATGAGGTGATGGCGGACCAGTTAATGAGGCTCACACGACTGTCTCTCAAAGTCCTCCAGTCTTCAAACTCATCTGCCAACTTCCGAAGACTCTCAGGTCACTTCCAGGTTTTAGTTGTTTTTAGGAAAGTTCTTCCATGGATAGTTTTCTGTTAGAGGTTTATTCCGCAGAAAAGATCGATCCACTCATACCGACTATAAAAAAATTTGATTCGCCTGTACTAAATTAATATCCAATATGATTGAAATCTATTACTTGGTATACCATATTAGTTTATTTTTTGGCGCAAGTCAAATTTGTCCTTACACAATATGTCAGCTTCCTCCACCTCTCCATATAAACTTCTTTAATGTAATTTAACGATAAAATGGTGCAATATACTAAAGAATACATACACAAATTACGTAGTGAACACCAATAATTGACAGTATATCTACCATTTATTTCCACTGTGTTAACACTGGTAAAACTCACTTATGTGCACTTCACTGTTGATATAATATTATATGCATGAATGAGCCCAAGTACAATTACACCAGTTTTTACAAAAAATGCTTTTAATTTCATAGCTGTTTACTTACGTAAATCTAATCAGATATCCTGTAAAGGGTGGATTCGGGGGGTAGATGCAACTGTGTGACACAATACCAACAGCCAGATATTACGCAGTTATGTCAAAATTAGGATGTGTGGCCCCCTATTTAATAATAGCAATGATAACATTTGATATCAATGCGCTAACAATGTCCCCTTGAATGTACTGCTGTGGAGATTTGTATTGCTTCTCTTTTGTCCACGACAGTTATCTGGGATGACTTCCAGTATGTCATCACCGTCTCCAATCACCGTGTCTTTGTGTGCAAGAGGCGACCCGACCCTGTGGTGTAATGGAGTCATCATCTCACCTACCTGCCCAACCTTCTATCAGAATGGACTTGTCAAGGCAAATTATTCAAGACACTTTGTGTTTCTGTACATGACTTAATTGAAGTTAATTGTATATATATAGTAGTCTTAATTGTGAGCTTATTAGTATTGCTGGATGATAAACATATTACGACTGCCAAAATCAATATGGTTTGTCACCAATCAATGTGCAGACATTGCAACAAATGTATATAAGTAAATGTTTAACATTATATCTGTGAAGTTGGGTGTTCTTTTGTGTGGACACTGGGCAGTGACAGAGTGACCACAATATTGGGTCACGTGAATACTTTGGGAAAACCTGACTGTCATTCTTGTGTAGAAGATACACATGCATCAGTTTTTGATGACGTGGTCAACTCTACTGGCCAGTGTCTAATGCACCAGTGACTATTTCACTCGCAAGACTGAGTGAGTGAGGGACTGAGTGATGAAGTCAATGGATGAGTGAATGAGTCAGTCGATGTGTGAATGATTGATTTGTTCATTAAGTTTGAGAGGGTGAGTAAGGGATGAAATGAGTTCATCAACTTCCAGGTGAGATATAGTGGGGGTACTCTACCTTCCCAGATATGACACAAAGGGGGGGTACACCAGCCTCCCAGACTTGACACAAAAGGGGCGGCAATCCACCCTCCCAGACGTGACACAAAAGCATTTTTGTAGGGTTTGCTGTCAGTGTCACGCTTAAATGGAGTGGGGTTTGCTGTCACGCTTAAATGGAATGGGGTTAATTAGCTGGTACGCTTAAATGGAGTGGAGTTAGCTGTCACGCTTAAATGGAGTGGGGTTAATTAGCTGTTACGCTTAAATGGAGTGGGGTTAATTAGCTGTCACGCTTAATCGAGTGGGGTTTCCTGTCACACTTAAATAAAGTGGGGTTTGCCGTCATGCTTAATTGGAGTGGGGTTAGCTGTCACGCTTAAATGGAGTGTGGTTAGCTGTCATGCTTAAATGGAGTGGGGTTAGCTGTCATGCTTAAATGGAGTGGGGTTAATTAGCTGTTACGCTTAAATGGAGTGGGGTTAATTAGCTGTCACGCTTAATCGAGTGGGGTTTCCTGTCACACTTAAATAAAGTGGGGTTTGCCGTCATGCTTAATTGGAGTGGGGTTAGCTGTCACGCTTAAACGGAGTGGGGTTAGCTGTCACGCTTAAATGGAGTGGGGTTAGCTGTCACGCTTAAATGGAGTGGGGTTAGCTGTCACGCTTAAATGGAGTGTTGTTAGCTGTCACGCTTAAATGGAGTGGGGTTAGCTGTCACGCTTAAATGGAGTGGGGTTAGCTGTCACGCTTAAATGGAGTGGGGTTTGCTGTCATGCTTAAATGGAGTGGGGTTAGCTGTCATGCTTATATGGACTGGGGTTAGCTGTCACGCTTAAATGGAGTGGGGTTAGCTGTCATGCTTAAATGGAGTGGGTTAGCTGTCATGCTTAAATGGAGTGGGGTTAGCTGTCACGCTTAAATGGAGTAGGGTTAGCTGTCACGCTTAAATGGAGTGAGGTTAGCTGTCACGCTAAATGGACTGGGGTTAGCTGTCGCACGTAAATGCAATGGGGTTAGCTATCATGCTTAAATGGAGTGGGGTTAGCTGTCATGCATAAATGGAGTGGGGTAACTGTCACGCTTAAATCGAGTGGGATTAATTAGCTGTTACACTTAAATGGAGTGGGGTTAGCTGTCACACGTAAATGGAGTGGGGTTAGCTGTCACGCTTAAATGGAATGGGGTTAATTAGCTGTTACGCTTAAATGGAGTGGAGTTTGCTGTCACGCTTAAATGGAGTGGGGTTTGCTGTCACGCTTAAATGGAGTGGGGTTTGCTGTCATGCTTCAATGAAGTGGGATTAGCTGTCACGCTTAAACGGAGTGGGGTTTGCTGTCACGCTTAAATGGAGTGGGGTTTGCTCTCACGCTTATATGGACTGGGGTTTGCTGTCATGCTTAAATGGAGTGGGGTTTGCTCTCACGCTTATATGGACTGGGGTTTGCTGTCATGCTTAAATGGAGTGGGGTTTGCTCTCACGCTTATATGGACTGGGGTTAGCTGTCACGCTTAAATGGAGTGAGGTTAGCTGTCACGCTTAAATGGAGTGTGGTTAGCTGTCACGCTTAAATGGACTGGGGTTAGCTGTCGCACGTAAATGGAATGGGGTTAGCTATCATGCTTAAATGGAGTGGGGTTAGCCGTCATGTATAAATGGAGTGGGGTAACTGTCACGCTTAAATCGAGTGGGGTTAGCTGTCGCACGTAAATAGAATGGGGTTAGCTATCACGCTTAAATGAAGTGGAGTTAGCTGTCACGATTAAATGGAGTGGGGTTTGCTGTCACGCTTAAATGAAGTGGGGTTAGTTGTGACACTTAAATGGAGTGGGGTTACCTGTCACGCTTAATCGAGTGGGGTTTGCTGTCACGCTTAAATGGTGTGGGGTTACCTGTTACACTTAAATGAAGTGGGGTTAGCTGTCACGCTTAAATGGTGTGGGGTTTGCTGTCACGCTTAAACGGAGTGGGGTTTGCTCTCACGCTTATATGGACTGGGGTTAGCTCTCAACCTTAAATGGAGTGAGGTTAGCTGTCACGCTTAAATGAAGTGGGGTTAGCTCTCACGCTTAAATGGAGTGGGGTTAGCTGTCACGCTTAAATGGAGTGGGGTTTGCTGTCACGCTTAAACGGAGTGGGGTTTGCTGTCACGCTTAAATGGAGTGGTGTTTGCTGTCACGCTTAAATGGAGTGGGGTTAGCTCTCACGCTTAAATGGAGTGGGGTTTGCTGTCATGCTTAAATGGAGTGGGGTTTGCTCTCACGCTTATATGGACTGGGGTTTGCTGTCACGCTTAAATGGAGTGGGGTTTGCTGTCATGCTTAAATGGAGTGGGGTTTGCTCTCACGCTTATATGGATTAGGGTTAGCTGTCACGCTTAAATGGAGTGAGGTTAGCTGTCACGCCTAAATGGACTGGGGTTAGATGTCGCACGTAAATGCAATGGGGTTAGCTATCATGCTTAAATGGAGTGGGGTTAGCTGTCATGCATAAATGGAGTGGGGTAACTGTCATGCTTAAATCGAGTGGGATTAATTAGCTGTTACACTTAAATGGAGTGGGGTTAGCTATCATGCTTAAATGGAGTGGGGTTAGCTGTCACGCTTAAATGGAGTGGGGTTAGCTGTCATGCTTAAATGGAGTGGGGTTAGCTGTCACGCTTAAATGGAATGGGGTTAATTAGCTGTTACGCTTAAATGGAGTGTGGTTAGCTGTCACGCTTAAATGGAGTAGGGTTACCTGTCATGCTTAAATGGAGTGGGGTTTGCTGTCATGCTTAAATGGAGTGGGGTTTGCTGTCACGCTTAAATGGAGTGGGGTTTGCTCTCAAGCTTATATGGACTGGGGTAAGCTGTCACGCTTAAATGGAGTGTGGTTAGCTGTAACGCTTAAATGGAGTGTGGTTAGCTGTCATGCATATATGGAGTGGGGTAACTGTCACCCTTAAATCAAGTGGGGTCAATTAGCTGTTACACTTAAATGGAGTGGGGTTAGCTGTCACGCTTAAATAAAGTGGGATTAGCTGTCACGCTTAAATGAAGTGGGATTAGCTGTCATGCTTAAATGGAGTGGCTTAATTAGCTGTTACGCTTAAATGGAGTGGGGTTTGCTGTCACGCTTAATTGGAGTAGGGTTTGCTGTCACGCTTAAATGGAGTGGGGTTTATTAGCTGTCACGCTTAAATGGAGTGGGGTTAGCTGTCACGCTTAAATGGAGTAGGGTTAGCTGTCACGCTTAAATGGAGTAGGGTTACCTGTCATGCTTAAATGGAGTGGCTTAATTAGCTGTTACGCTTAAATGGAGTAGGGTTTGCTGTCACGCTTAAATGGAGTGGGGTTTATTAGCTGTCACGCTTAAATGGAGTGGGGTTAGCTGTCACGCTTAATCGAGTGGGTTTGCTGTCACGCTTAAATGGAGTAGGGTTTGCTGTCACGCTTAAATGGAATGGGGTTAGCTATCATGCTTAAATGGAGTGAGGTTAATTAGCTGTCATGCTTAAATGGACTGTGGTTAATTAGCTGTCATGCTTAAATGGACTGTGGTTAATTAGCTGTCATGCTTACATTTGTGGATTATTAAACTGTTCCTAGGAAATAAACATGACATTCTTTATGTGAACTGCAATATATAAGCTTATGTTAAACTATGCACTTACATGGTTGATCAACTGTATATATATATATATATATATATATATATATATATATATATAAGTATCTAAAGTAAACCCATCTAGAAATAGCACCATCACAACTGGGTAACAATGGTTACTCCCAATTAGTATGTTGTTTTGTAGCTGCTCGTGTACAGAATACGGATGTTAGTATCTATAGTTCTGCCACATACACAGCACGCATGTAGCACAGCTATTAGACAGGAGCTGGGGCACTCCCCCGGTGAAACCTGAAACCAAAGGCACACAGATTTCGCCCAATCTCAAGACGTCTCGTTGATTAATATGGTATCTGTTTAAAGTTTTTATCCCATCCGTGTGAGGGTGCTGTATGTTAGAATCCCAGCTCAGATGTATTAGCTCTGGCTATAGCACTATTTAAGACCATAGTGATCACATACAACACAACCACATCAGTATAAACATTTCTGAATATTTATTACTGTATGTATGTATACATGTGCTTTGATCTATGCATGACATTCAAATCAATTCACTGGGATGACAGGGGCTTCCTATATTAAAGTTTTTGACAAATATTGAGTTTCTTGATGTGTTTTTTCTCGGTGGATCAATGGATCCTTCTCACGACATCTGAAATATCCAGGAAACCATGCATATTCATATGGAAATATATTAGTTTACTTCCAACAAAATACATAACAAGCAGGGTAAAGATGCATTCTCATTTGGGAAAAGTGACCTATCGTGTAATGCCGTGTATGGAGCATGTTGATTCACAGGAATCATGCAAGTACCAGTTAAACAGAACATATTATAAAGCAGCTACACACCAGACATTGTAAGTTGAAGTGTAACTTTAGCAGCTAACTGGCAACACATTGTCAGAAAATCGTTCATATCTTTACATAAACAGTTCAACTTGGTAATATGATATCAGTATGGTCTAAATATTATTATTTTAAAATGTTAAAACGCGCAAAGAAAGTGTAATGGCACATAAAAATGTAAAATTAAATTAACTAGCAATAAAAAAAAAATTGACAGCAATAAATAAGCATGGCAACATAAAATAGTGCAACGAACAGTCTCGCGGCCTATGAGTAAAACATGTTTTTAAACCTAGATGATCTGGTTTTAATACTCCTAAATGTTTGCTTGAGGGAAGCAGTTCAGATACTCACAAATGACGGCACACACCCCATGGCCATCAAATTAAGTTTTGATAGTGCTTTCCTTGAAGGCATTATATTTTTTCACACTCAAACTGCAACTGGATAGCTGTTCTCTGGTGGAGATTACTTCACAGACTGTGATAGCTGTTCTCTGGTGGAGATTACTTCACAGACTGTGACAGCTGTTCTCTGTGGAGATTACTTCACAGACTGTGTACGTTGTCTTCTGACATCAGCACGACTCACATACTGGAGGTTGTGGGCATTCACCCACACTGTATAACCCGTCAACCTGGAAACAGAGTACCTGATACTATAAATTCTGGCAAGCTATGTCATCATTTATCAGAAAATTAAGGAAGCTGCTGTAGCCAGTTTCTCACTGGCAACAACTTATCAACGTTTTAATGACTTGGGATTTAGTTACATCCCCCAACCTGTGGATGTGTTGGGATTAGGGTCACTGTGACTACAAAAAGACTTGATCGATTGATGTAGGGTGGGGTGGATGACACATTGACCTTTACTAGAAAACCGACTAATTATTAGGCAGGTTTACTAGTCCACCCTTATCTTTACTAGTGTGCGAACTAGCGGACTAGTGGGTAGTTCTACCCCTGGTTATGTGTAGTTGAAGGAGACGTACGTGGACACGATACTTACAGAAGCAAGCTTAGTTCTAAGTTGGACCCTAGCCTCTTCTTCCAGTGTTATGAGCAGTCTTCTTTCTTGGTCTAGAAATTTGCATCAAGGATTAAATTCATGTGTTACTGCAAAACGCAACGGAATACCAAAAACTTAGGAAGCTCTTTAACATCAGAATAAAAATAGTGGATACTCTGTAGATGTAAACTTATTTTAAAATATTAATTAAACTATTAATTAAAATAATAGACATAAATAAAAACATGCATGCATACTACTATTACTAACATTAAGAATAACTATAACAGGCATGTATTAACAAATGATATATATATATGCACACACATACAAGTAAAACGCACTGACTGACAGATAAAAAATAAGTAGCAAATAAGGTCATCAGTCAAGTCAAGTATGCCCTGAAGAATGGTGTCACAGTTTTGTGTTTGTAGTTTATTTTTGGTCATAAAAAGACATCTCAACTGGCTAACATGCATGTGTCCACCAAAAAAAGTATGACTGCTAAAAATGTTAATCATCTGCATAAAGCCCTGTATATATATATATATATATATATATATATATATATATATATATATATTGTTACGATTCATATTCAGTGGAATATAGTTCACTTCATGCATGCACTTGGAGCACCACAAGATGTTGGTTGCTTATGGAAAAAGTAAGAGGTAAAAATTCACTACATACGGGTACATGTTATCTGTCTGTTGGTGTTTCATCATCTGTCGAGTCCTCTTCAGAACTCAGAATTCTACTTCCACGTGGGCTACTTGCTGCCTCTCCCTCTGCCATACTGTAGTTGTCCACTGAGCGACACATTCTTGCCGTCTGTCGCTGCCTCCAGGTGGCGCACCAAGTCTCCGGTGTCATCTCAACAAAATGAAAATACTAATTAATAACAACTATTATAAACATAGGATACGTATCAATTGTATAGAACAGCACATTTTGTTGTGACCATGTTTTGGTTTATGAAGAAATTTACTATAGTAAAGGTCTAATAGGCCATGTAAGTCTCGCGCTCAAAAACGAAGTCAGCTCATGGTGGAGGAAGGCAAATTTCCGCCAAGTTAAAAGATAGGACTTTGTGTTGGTTTTGGTTGCAATAATCGGGCTGTCTCAAAATTATATTTAGAGTTTTATTTTCTGAAGGATAATTAGAAACAAGTAGTGTGACACTTTGCCTGTAAGAATGGTCATGGAAGTCATGCATTTTAATCAAACATTATGGTGGTTGCCATGGCATCGGTGGCTAGTGCTTGTGTTTAGCGATCTTGACAAGTAATGAAGAAAGCCATCTTTCATGCAGTTCAACCTGTTTTGGGGCTAATATATATAGGTGTTATGATTATGTGCATTTAGACAACTTGTCAGATATAAGTGCTTATCAAACTATTGTGAAACCATAATGTAACAGCAATGTAATACTAGTGTCCAGTGAAGTTTTAGAATATTTTTTATTTTGCTAATTTCAATGCAATTGAATATGTGAGCTAAAACAGGACCAAACATAAAGAAACATGGCAGTATTTTCTAAAATGGCTTTGCATCGATGTTTATTATCGCCAATTTGTTTAGCTCCAATCACTTTTCACCTGACTTTCAACAGATTTTTCAAGTTACCATTTGAACAACAGAGGTGCATTTCTACTGACTACAGCCAGAAATCCTTGTATAAGTAATAACTGAATTTGTATTTTATCGAAAACATACATAATCACTTTTAAAATATTAAACATGTGTTCACATTTTCACATATTTCCGGATGACAACTAGGGGCATCACTACACTCCTAATTCCCAGGATATGCCAAGCGTTCCGAAAGCTGAGGACTCTATTCAAGACGGATCTGACATCACCGAAGGATTAGCCATTGTGACTGTCATCTCATTTATCCTGCGGCATCATCTAACAGGTGCAGCAGTTGAAGACTTGTTGGAAATGATGACACTTTTGCAACTACAAACACATTTGACTATCAGCGTCTTCTGCATGAGACAGCGAGACAAACCAGAGGAATCCGCCAAGAGGATGGCAGTCTTCACGAGACTCTCTCCACTGTTGTCATGCGAGTCTCCAAACTGACTGAGCTGGTGAAGACGCCGTTGTGTCCAACCTGTCACTGCGCTACCGTTGCTATCCGTGTCATTGACTGTCAACTGGGGTTGGTCTACAAGATGGAGACGTACTGTGTGACACGCGAGGATGTCACCAGCAGTACTCACTCTTCTGATCGCATCGGCGGCACAGCAGGAACCTGCCACTTGTGGTACGGTCGGTGGTGTCAGCTTCCATGGACATGGGTGTTGGCTACAGTGGCATCGTGAAGTTGTGCCGATACCTAGACACGAATACCATCAACCAAACTACGTTTGCTACCCACAGACGCACCATCACGGATGCCAGCAAAGTGACAGCGACCAGCATCCTCGACGTTGCTGCGAAGATTGTGCGGCGAGTCTACGTCAACGTTGATCCATCATTCGAGGGTGCCGAAGTGATTGACCTGAGTGTCAGTTATGACGGCTCTTGGATGAAGCACGGTCACACTTCAGCATCCCTTACAAAAAAGAGCCAATGGTATACCGTTGAATACCATTGGAAACTAGTTGAAGGAAATTGTCAACAAATAAAAATATTTCCTGACATCTGCATTTACTACGGACTCGGTCAGTTTCTAAAGAATTAGGCAGTGGAATTGCATATTCTTTGTTGCCAACTGATAACAAAATGCACTTTCTTGCAATGCTTTCAGCCCTAATAGCATTAGTTGGTTGAAACTGATGCATATAGTCAGAGACCACACCAACCTGTCTGTCTGTGAAAATGTGCCCGTTTTCATTTTCACACTTTAACAAAAGCACAAGACAGCTATCCTGACATGTGCAATTACCGTGCACACCAGTGGCAAGGCAGCTTCATCACAATAAGTGTTTTCACGATGAATACATTGCCACAATCACCTTGAATTGCATGATCAACTCGTTTCTTTAGTTTACCATGCCGATAGTTCATGGATGAAAGCATTAGTCTACTCCTCGAGAAGTGGTCATAATGGTCAGCAATGGTACCTACTTCAATCTGAAGTTGGAATGCACGCTGAATGGCAAGTCTTGCTTAGGTTGCCGATACATTCCCACCCTTCCAACTGTACGGGTGCTCTTTCAAACATACATGCCATGATGAGACAAGTTAGCATGCATTTCTGATACTTCTTTGGAAGCATTCGGGATTCAGAGTTGTTCTAATGAAGGAAGGCACCGCATAGTGAGGTACCTTTCTGCTATTTGAATAGCTGTATGCCGAGTCCCATGCTTCATGCTTTCAAAATGAAAACATGACTGCCCAAAGTGGTCCCCATGTCTGCACTGTGTCTGGCCAGTGTACTAGCTGGTGACCGTTATAACTAACATGTTCCTTCCCATAGAGGCGAGCTGTGTAGATGACACATTTTTCTAATGCTACTTGAGCTTTCCTCAATGATCCTGGGGACACACTCTCTTGCAGGAGCTGATACACTGCCCAGGACAGCAACATTCAGTGTTTAAGAAAGTTGTCAGGCAAGATTGCATTCAAAATGAATGGTGAGTTACGGTGAGTAGTACAATAGGAATCATCACCATTCCGATGCCTTCCAGAATTTGCGCATCCTGAGGCTCCGTTGCAAAGATGAAACGGATACTGAAGCGGCAGAGGTTGACGAAGAGGTGAAGGCGAGTAAGCCTACGATGAAAGACACACGCACAACGGCGAAGACAGCAAAGCCAGCTGATAGACCCAGGCAGCCAGAGATGATTAATTGTTTTATGACTTAACATAAGGCCTAATATCTTCAAATTAATAATTATTACTTTACATTTCTATGCCACAACTTAAATTAATATTCATGTTTAATCAGTTTAAAATACATTAATGCAATGTGTTTATAATCATTTTTTGATAGCTAATAACTATAATTATGTCTTCATGCAAATTCAAAAGTCATGCATGCAGTCAGAATATAATAGAACACTAATTTTAATTTATTCTTCAAATGAAAACGGGGGCCAAAGAAAATGTCGGATTTGATGTACGATCGATCAAGAACAGCACATATTAAACCATTGTTAATTTATCTTGACTACGTTTTCAATTTGTTCCATATGTGCACCTCTGTATAGCTATATATTTTAGCATGGAATTTTGAATTGTTTTCTGGAATGCATCAATGGTACGCAATTCGATATAGATCAATTAATGTTATTTTGAATGGTTTCTAATGGTACAACTACACTGAAAATCATTCAAATTACCATTGATTGGTTTATCATTGAATGGTATTTGTCAGTGGTCTTTGTCAATGGTATTTTGAATGGTACTAGGGTATCTGAATGGTACTTGACTGAATGGTATTCTGAATGGTGCAATGGTATTCTGAATGGTACTTATAAGAAGCTCTTCAGCTTCTTTGTCAATGGTATTTGAACGGTATTTTTTCGTAAGGGATATGGGATTGCATGAGTCATTAAGTAGTCGTATGGCCTGTCCATGTGAAGGGCAATGTTTGGAGGCTCCGACACAGCCAAAGGTTTAATGGCTTAAAATCCAACATAACTTCAACCGGATCTATGGAGGGTCAGCTGGTGGGATGGAAGTGACGGCTGCCGAATTTTGTAGGAGCGTTCTCTTGACCGTGGCTTCCGATACACTACAATGGCTTCGGATGGTGATTCCAGACTTACAAACACCTCTGCAAACTGAATGTGTATAGCGAAGTTTCTTAGTTGGATGAGACCCCAGATAAGAGAGATACTGTAACATTCATGGAAGATGCTCTGAGGAGCTCAAGCACAGAAGTTGGATGAGACCCCAGATAAGAGAGATAATGTAACATTCATGGAAGATGCTCTGATGAACTCAAGCACAGAAGTTGGATGAGAACCCAGATAAGAGAGATACTGTAACATTCATGGAAGATGCTCTGATGAGCTCAAGCACAGAAGTTGGATGAGACCCCAGATAAGAGAGATACTGTAACATTCATGGAAGATGCTCTGAGGAGCTCAAGCACAGAAGTTGGATGAGACCCCAGATAAGAGAGATAATGTGACATTCATGGAAGATGCTCTGATGAGCTCAAGCACAGAAGTTGGATGAGACCCCAGATAAGAGAGATAATGTAACATTCATGGAAGATGCTCTGAGGAGCTCAAGCACAGAAGTTGGATGAGAACCCAGATAAGAGAGATACTGTAACATTCATGGAAGATGCTCTGATGAGCTCAAGCACAGAAGTTGGATGAGAACCCAGATAAGAGAGATACTGTAACATTCATGGAAGATGCTCTGATGAGCTCAAGCACAGAAGTTGGATGAGACCCCAGATAAGAGAGATAATGTGACATTCATGGAAGATGCTCTGATGAGCTCAAGCACAGAAGTTGGATGAGACCCCAGATAAGAGAGATAATGTAACATTCATGGAAGATGCTCTGAGGAGCTCAAGCACAGAAGTTGGATGAGACCCCAGATAAGAGAGATAATGTGACATTCATGGAAGATGCTCTGATGAGCTCAAGCACAGAAGTTGGATGAGACCCCAGATAAGAGAGATAATGTGACATTCATGGAAGATGCTCTGATGAGCTCAAGCACAGAAGTTGGATGAGACCCCAGATAAGAGAGATAATGTGACATTCATGGAAGATGCTCTGATGAGCTCAAGCACAGAAGTTGGATGAGACCCCAGATAAGAGAGATAATGTAACATTCATGGAAGATGCTCTGATGAGCTCAAGCACAGAAGTTGGATGAGACCCCAGATAAGAGAGATAATGTGACATTCATGGAAGATGCTCTGATGAGCTCAAGCACAGAAGTTGGATGAGACCCCAGATAAGAGAGATACTGTAACATTCATGGAAGATGCTCTGAGGAGCTCAAGCACAGAAGTTGGATGAGAGACCCCAGATAAGAGAGATAATGTAACATTCATGGAAGATGCTCTGATGAGCTTAAGCACAGAAGTTGGATGAGACCCCAGATAAGAGAGATAATGTAACATTCATGGAAGATGCTCTGATGAACTCAAGCACAGAAGTTGGATGAGAACCCAGATAAGAGAGATACTGTAACATTCATGGAAGATGCTCTGAGGAGCTCAAGCACAGAAGTTGGATGAGACCCCAGATAAGAGAGATAATGTAACATTCATGGAAGATGCTCTGATGAACTCAAGCACAGAAGTTGGATGAGAACCCAGATAAGAGAGATACTGTAATATTCATGGAAGATGCTCTGATGAGCTCAAGCACAGAAGTTGGATGAGACCCCAGATAAGAGAGATACTGTAACATTCATGGAAGATGCTCTGAGGAGCTCAAGCACAGAAGTTGGATGAGACCCCAGATAAGAGAGATAATGTAACATTCATGGAAGATGCTCTGATGAACTCAAGCACAGAAGTTGGATGAGACCCCAGATAAGAGAGATACTGTAATATTCATGGAAGATGCTCTGATGAGCTCAAGCACAGAAGTTGGATGAGACCCCAGATAAGAGAGATACTGTAACATTCATGGAAGATGCTCTGAGGAGCTCAAGCACAGAAGTTGGATGAGACCCCAGATAAGAGAGATAATGTGACATTCATGGAAGATGCTCTGATGAGCTCAAGCACAGAAGTTGGATGAGACCCCAGATAAGAGAGATAATGTAACATTCATGGAAGATGCTCTGAGGAGCTCAAGCACAGAAGTTGGATGAGAACCCAGATAAGAGAGATACTGTAACATTCATGGAAGATGCTCTGAGGAGCTCAAGCACAGAAGTTGGATGAGACCCCAGATAAGAGAGATAATGTAACATTCATGGAAGATGCTCTGATGAACTCAAGCACAGAAGTTGGATGAGAACCCAGATAAGAGAGATACTGTAACATTCATGGAAGATGCTCTGATGAGCTCAAGCACAGAAGTTGGATGAGACCCCAGATAAGAGAGATACTGTAACATTCATGGAAGATGCTCTGAGGAGCTCAAGCACAGAAGTTGGATGAGAACCCAGATAAGAGAGATACTGTAACATTCATGGAAGATGCTCTGATGAGCTCAAGCACAGAAGTTGGATGAGACCCCAGATAAGAGAGATAATGTGACATTCATGGAAGATGCTCTGATGAGCTCAAGCACAGAAGTTGGATGAGACCCCAGATAAGAGAGATAATGTGACATTCATGGAAGATGCTCTGATGAGCTCAAGCACAGAAGTTGGATGAGACCCCAGATAAGAGAGATACTGTAACATTCATGGAAGATGCTCTGATGAGCTCAAGCACAGAAGTTGGATGAGACCCCAGATAAGAGAGATAATGTGACATTCATGGAAGATGCTCTGATGAGCTCAAGCACAGAAGTTGGATGAGACCCCAGATAAGAGAGATAATGTGACATTCATGGAAGATGCTCTGATGAGCTCAAGCACAGAAGTTGGATGAGACCCCAGATAAGAGAGATACTGTAACATTCATGGAAGATGCTCTGATGAGCTCAAGCACAGAAGTTGGATGAGACCCCAGATAAGAGAGATACTGTAACATTCATGGAAGATGCTCTGATGAGCTCAAGCACAGAAGTTGGATGAGACCCCAGATAAGAGAGATACTGTAACATTCATGGAAGATGCTCTGATGAGCTCAAGCACAGAAGTTGGATGAGACCCCAGATAAGAGAGATACTGTAACATTCATGGAAGATGCTCTGATGAGCTCAAGCACAGAAGTTGGATGAGACCCCAGATAAGAGAGATACTGTAACATTCATGGAAGATGCTCTGATGAGCTCAAGCACAGAAGTTGGATGAGAACCCAGATAAGAGAGATACTGTAACATTCATGGAAGATGCTCTGATGAGCTCAAGCACAGAAGTTGGATGAGAACCCAGATAAGAGAGATAATGTGACATTCATGGAAGATGCTCTGATGAGCTCAAGCACAGATCCAGTTAAAGGAGTAGGAGGAATTAGTCCTTTTGCAAAGGTGTAGAATTTTAATAGTACAGGCTCCCAGAGAGGTAAATTGACCAGTTATCAATCCTGTCTACTGCAGAGGGTGCCTCCAACTTCCCACTGGTCAATGAGTGACCCCACCAGTTCACCCTAGTCCTTCCTAGTAGGGAAGCCAAGTAGCAGTAGGGACTGTTGCTGTTGTATGGAGGATGAGGGAGTAATGCATCCTGAAAAGGGGTCATCCGTCGGGCCAGCCTTTATAAAGCCGGTCCGCGGCTGATGGACACAGACAGACAGTGGGCGCCGACAGTGGCTGGTAAACTTGTTTCAGAGCTGACAGGTCCACAGCATGCGTAGGACCACTAGGTGTCAATTATATCTCTACAAATTCTCACATCGTCAGTGTGTGATGTTTGGCGTTGACATTACGAACCCTTACAGTTGGTGGAAGCAGTAAGACGGTGTGGATCAGCAATGCGTCACGCGTCCGGCCAGAATCGCTCTGAACTTAGCGGGCACAGGGTCGACTAAGGACAAGGGGCAGTTGGGTCAACATCCGTGTTGAACGGGACAGACTTGGAACTGTGACACGGAGGACATTTGAAACAACAGACAACAGTTTGATTATTATAAACTAGAGTTGATATTTCCTCACACGGTAGTGTTTTGTTTACCCGTGTCACAGCTAATGTAGCCACAGTTGACATGTGTGAATGTCAGAAGGCTGTGTTCACAGATGTTATCTTGGTCCATCTTAGACCTGACCACTGAATGTGTCTGTTGTAGTCGTCGACTGCGTCCTATGTAACAACGGACGCAGTGAAAAATCAGGGATGCTACAGTGATAGACTTGAAACTGGACCGACCCGTGTCCAGCTACTGCTCTTAGGCATACTATCATCTACGCTTGACCAGCAGAATCCGACACCTGCTGAAACGATACGTTGTCTTGTGTTGCAGTCGTTGACTCTGTCCTATGCATTCGTCGAGTGTAACGATGTGTCTGAGCTGCAGCGAATCATCTCATTCTATAAAGACCAGCTACAAGGTAAGAAGAAGCCGCGATGAAGCTGAGTGAAGACGTGCAAGACTGTACATATCCATAGAACAACCAGATTGAATGCAACCACTGAGACGTGTTCCACCCGTGATATGATGTCTGGTAACCACATGTCAGACGCTTGCAATAGAAGAAGTTACACCAAACACAGTTGTCATGTCAGACAGGACAGAGGTCGAGGGACGATGATTGGGTCGTGACTTGCACACGCCGTTTAGAGGACCTTGAAGCCACCCTCGCCCAGGTGCAGGGCGAGGATGGCCTGACGGACAGGTGTGAATACTGGGGTAACTATGTGGCTCATCACAGAATATCAAGACCAACATTGTAACAAGACAGCTACAAGTCAAGAGTGACCGAGTCACCACCTGCCACAGGTAAACTATGTCAGGTGTCTTGTCACATCACGTCACACATGTGACAACACCATATTGTGACATCAGCGCGCCCTCACGTGGTGTTACTGGGGCAACGGGATTCACCCCTGCCAGGGGTAGACAACCGTGTGTGAGACTTTGTGGGGATTCTCTTCTGGTCTATATTGATTTAGTCAGTGCCCGGCAAATGAAACAAAGTCGACAATGACAAATTTATATATTCATTGAGGGGTCGGCTCAAAACCAGGTGACATGTTATCAACTGATTTTTCATACATTGAACTGATTTTATTTATTTTACATTAAATTGTTTCCTTTTTTCTGTCACAAGGAGTAGCGTTGTCATTTGAAACAATAAAGTAGACAAGAGTTTGATTATAACAGACTAGAGTTTAACCGTGTCACAGCTAATGTAGCCACAGTTGACATGTGTGAATGTTAGAAGGTTGTGTTCACAGATGTTATCATCGTAAGACGTAAGACTTGGTCCATCTTAGACCTGACGATTGTATCTGTGTATAGAAATTCTTGTCTTCTGGATGACATTTGTTAGAAATCAATTTTTCATGCATTGAAGTGATTTTATTTGTTTTACATTAAATTGTTTTCTTTTTTGTTTCACAAGGAGTAGCATTGTCATTTGAAACAATAAAGTAGACAAGAGTTTGATATTATAGACTAGAGTTGATATTTCTTCACACGGTAGTGTTTCGTTTAACCGTGTCACAGCTAACGTAGCCACCGTTGACGTGTGTGAATGTTAGAAGGTTGTGTTCACAGATGTTATCATCGTAATACGCACGACTTGGTCCATCTTAGACATGACCACTGAATGTGTTTGTTGCAGTCGTCGACTCTCTCCCGCTCCAACTCATGTAGATAAAACACCCTCGCCCTGGTGCAGGCACGACCTTTGGCGGACAGGGGTAGAGACTGGGGTAGAGATGTGGATGAGCTGCAGCGAATCATCTCTTTCTATAAAGACAAGCTACAAGGTAAGAAGAAGAAGCCGCGATGAAGCTGAGTGAAGACGTGCGAGACTGTACATATCCACAGAACAACCAGATTGAGTGCAACCACTGAGACGTGTTCCACCCGTGACATGACGTCTCGTAACCACATGTCAGACGCTTGCAATAGAAGAAGTGTTACACCAAACACAGTTGTCGTGTCAGACGGGGCAGGTCGTGGGACGGTGACCCCGTCGTGACCTGCACACGCTGTTTAGAGGGCCTCAAGACTACCCTCGCCCTGGTGCAGGCTCGACCTTTGGTGGACAGGGGTAGAGATGTGGATGAGCTGCAGCGAATCATCTCATTCTATAAAGACCAGCTACAAGTCAAGACAGACCGAATCATGACACGACACAGGTAAACTACGGCACGTCACTTGTCACATGTGACAACTCCATACTGTGACATCAGCGCACCCTCACCGGGGCAACGGGATTCACCCCTGCCAGGGGTAGACAGCCTTGTGTGAGACTTTGTGGCAATTCTTTTCTGGTCTACATTGATTTAGTCAGGCCCGGCCTCTTGAAACATTGTAACAAGTCAACACTGACATATTGATATATTCATCGAGGGGTTGGCTAAAAACCAGGTGACATGTTATAAATCGATTTTTCATACATTGAACTGATTTTATTTATTTTGCATTAAATTGTTTCCTTTTTTGTGTCACTAGGAGTAGCGTTGTCATTTGAAACAATAAAGTAGACAAGAGTTTGATTATAATTATAATTATAAGAGTTTAACCGTGTCACAGCTAACGTAGCCACAGTTGACATGTGTGAATGTTAGAAGGTTGTGTTCACAGATGTTATCATCGTAAGACGTACGTCTTGGTGCATCTTAGACCTGACGACTGAATGTGTTTGTTGCAGTCGTTGACTCCATCCTATGCATTAGTCGAGTGTATCTGCTGAAGTCACCCCACAATCCTCGAGTCTATGGCCCCAGCTTGGAGCTACCTGGGCTGACATTGAGGTCAACGGACGCAGGCAGACATCAGGGCTGCTACTGTGATAGACGTCCAACTGGACCGACCCATGTCCATCTCTTTCTATAAAGACAAGCTACAAGGTAAAAAGAAGAAGCCGCGATGAAGCTGAGTGAAGACGTGCAAGACTGTACATATCCACAGAACAACCAGATTGAGTGCAACCACTGAGACGTGTTCCACCCGTGATATGATGTCTGGTAACCACATGTCAGACGCTTGCAATAGAAGAAGTTACACCAAACACAGTTGTCATGTCAGACAGGACAGAGGTCGAGGGACGATGATTGGGTCGTGACGTGCACACGCCGTTTAGAGGACCTCGAAGCCACCCTCGCCCTGGTGCAGGGCGAGGATGGCCTGACGGACAGGTGTGAATACTGGGGTAACGATGTGGCTCATCACAGAATATCAAGACCAACATTGTAACAAGACAGCTACTAGTCAAGAGTGACCGAGTCACCACCTGCCACAGGTAAACTATGTCAGGTGTCTTGTCACATCACGTCACACATGTGACAACACCATATTGTGACATCAGCGCGCCCTCACGCGGTGTCACCGGGGCAACGGGATTTACCCTTGCCAGGGGTAGACAACCGTGTGTGAGACTTTGTGGGGATTCTCTTCTGGTCTATATTGATTTAGTCAGGCCTGACCACTTGAAAGAATGTAACAAGTCGACAATGACAAATTTATATATTCATTGAGGGGTCGGCTCAAAACCAGGTGACATGTTATAAATCGATTTTTCATACATTGAACTGATTTTATTTATTTTACATTAAATTGTTTCCTTTTTTGTGTCACTAGGAGTAGCGTGGTCATTTGAAACAATAAAGTAGACAAGAGTTTGATTATAATTACAAGAGTTTAACCGTGTCACAGCTAACGTAGCCACAGTTGACATGTGTGAATGTTAGAAGGTTGTGTTCACAGATGTTATCATCATAAGACGTACGACTTGGTGCATCTTAGACCTGACGACTGAATGTATCTGTTGCAGTCGTTGACTCCGTCCTATGCATTAGTCGAGTGTATCTGCTGAAGTCACCCCACAATCCCCGAGTCTATGGCCCCAGCTTGGAGCTACCTGGGCTGACATTGAGGTCAACGGACGCAGGCAGACATCAGGGCTGCTACTGTGATAGACGTCCAACTGGACCGACCCATGTCCAGCTACTGCTCTTAGGCATACTATCATCTACGCTTGACCAGCAGAATCCAACACCTGCTGAAACGATACGTTGTCTTGTGCTGAGTCGTCTCGACTACTGCAATGGTCTACTCGGTGGACTGAACAATGCACTGACTCCAACGAGCACAAAACTCTGTCGCTCGCCTTATCAACCCAACTGTGTCAGACGGCGAGATCATATCACGCCTTATCAACCCAATATGTACGACTCAAGAAACCTTTTGTTTTTTCCGTATTATTTCCACCTTGCATCCTGATCAATATTTTGTTGTTCCATCATTGACACTGGATGTGACTTTTGATCAGTGCACTATAAATAGAATACCGGTAGATACATTCAGGGCTAATCTCAAAAATCAGCCAGCGCGTGATGTAATTAGTAGGCCAAGGACAGGCTCAAAACATAGGTACACGTGTATAGAAATCATAGTCTTCTGGATGACATTTGTTAGAAATCTATTTTTCATGCATTGAACAGATTTTATTTGTTTTACGTTAAATTGTTTCCTTTTTTGTTTCACAAGGAGTAGCATTGTCATTTGAAACAATAAAGTAGACAAGAGTTTGATTATTATAGACTTAAGTTGATATTTCCTCACACAACAGTGTTTCACTTAACCGTGTCACAGCTAACGTAGCCACCGTTGACGTGTGTGAATGTTAGAAGGTTGTGTTCACAGATGTTATCATCGTAAGACGTACGACTTGGTCCATCTTAGACCTGACCACTGAATGTGTTTGTTGCAGTCGTCGACTCTCTCCCGCTCCAACTCATGTAGATAAAACACCCTCGCCCTGGTGCAGGCACAACCTTTGCCGGACAGGGGTAGAGACTGGGGTAGAGATGTGGATGAGCTGCAGCGAATCATCTCATTCTATAAAGACAAGCTATAAGGTAAGAAGAAGAAGCCGTGATGAAGCTGAGTGAAGGCGTGCAAGACTGTACATATCCACAGAACAACCAGATTGAGTGCAACCACTGAGACGTGTTACATCCGTGACATGACGTCTGGTAACCACATGTCAGACGCTTGCAATAGAAGAAGTGTTACACAAAACACATTTGTCGTGTCAGACAGGGCAGAGGTCGTGGGACGATGACCCCGTCGTGACCTGCACACGCCGTTTAGAGGGCCTCGAAGCCACCCTCGCCCTGGTGAAGGCACGACCTTTGGCGGACAGGGGTGGAGACTGGGGTAGAGATGTGGATGAGCTGCAGAGAATCATCTCATTCTATAAAGACCAGCTACAAGTCAAGACAGATTGAGTCATGACACGACACAGGTCAACTATGTCACATCACTTGTCACATCATGTCACACATGTGACACCACCATATTGTGACATCAGCGCACCCTCACGGGTGTCACCGGGGCAACGGGATTCACCCCTGCCAGGGGTAGACAGCCTTGTGTGAGACTTTGTGGCAATTCTTTTCTGGTCTACATTGATTTAGTCAGCGCCAGGCCTCTTGAAACATTGTAACAAGTCAACGCTGACATATTGATATATTCATTGAGGGGTCGGCTCAAAACCAGGTGACATGTTATAAATTGATTTTTCATACATTGAACTGATTTTATTTATTTTACATTAAATTGTTTCCTTTGTTGTGTCACTAGGAGTAGCGTTGTCATTTGAAACAATAAAGTAGACAAGAGTTTGATTATAATTATAATTATAAGAGTTTAACCGTGTCACAGCTAACGTAGCCACAGTTGACATGTGTGAATGTTAGAAGGTTGTGTTCACAGATGTTATCATCATAAGACGTACGACTTGGTGCATCTTAGACCTGACGACTGAATGTGTTTGTTGCAGTCGTTGACTCCGTCCTATGCATTAGTCGAGTGTATCTGCTGAAGTCACCCCACAATCCTCGAGTCTATGGTCCCTGCTTGGAGTTACCTGGGCTGACATTGAGGTCAACGGACGCAGGCAGACATCAGGGCTGCTACTGTGATAGACGTCCAACTGGATCGACTCATGTCCAGCTACTGCTCTTAGGCATACTATCATCTAGGCTTGACCAGCAGAATCCGACACCTGCTGAAACGATACATTGTCTTGTGCTGAGTCGCCTAGACTACTGCAATGGTCTACTCGGTGGACTGAACAATGCACTGACTCCAACGAGCACAAAACTCTGTCACTCGCCTTATCAACCCAACCGTGTGAGACGGCGAGGTCATATCACGCCGATCTGTAATCGCTGCATTGGCTGACGATCAAGATGAGAGTCACATTCAAGATCTCTACTTACATGTATAAGATCCTGATAGACATAATATTATAAACAGGACCACATTCGACTCGGTGCAAACGCAAGCAGTACCGATCTTGCTTCAACTAATCGCAATGAAATGCGTGTAGCAATATTGAGAATAAGTACGACTCAAGAAACCTTTTGTTTTTTCCGTATTATTTCCACCTTGCATCCTGATCAATATTGTGTTGTTCCATCATTGACACTGGATGTGACTTTTGATCAGTGCATTATAAATAGAATAGATACATTCAGGGCTAATCTCAAAAATCAGCCAGCGCGTGCTGTAATTAGTAGGCCAAGGACAGGCTCAAAACACATTACGAACCCTTACAGTTGGTGGAAGCAGTAAGACGGTGTGGATCAGCAATGCGTCACGCGTCTGGCCAGAATCGCTCTGAACTTAGCGGGCAGAGGGTCGACTAAGGACAAGGGGCAGTTGGGTCAACATCCGTGTTGAACGGGACAGACTTGGAACTGTGACACGGAGGACATTTGAAACAACAGACAACAGTTTGATTATTATAAACTAGAGTTGATATTTCCTCACACGGTAGTGTTTTGTTTACCCGTGTTGCAGCTAACGTAGCCACAGTTGACATGTGTGAATGTCAGAAGGTTGTGTTCACAGATGTTATCTTGGTCCATCTTAGACCTGACCACTGAATGTGTTTGTTGCAGTCGTCGACTGCGTCCTATGTAACAACGGACGCAGTGAAAAATCAGGGCTGCTACAGTGATAGACTTGCAACTGGACCGACCCGTGTCCAGCTACTGCTCTTAGGCATACTATCATCTACGCTTGACCAGCAGAATCCGACACCTGCTGAAACGACACATTGTCTTGTGTTGCAGTCGTTGACTCTGTCCTATGCGTTCGTCGAGTGTAACGATGTGTCTGAGCTGCAGCGAATCATCTCATTCTATAAAGACAAGCCACAAGGTAAAAAGAAGAAGCCGCGATGAAGCTGAGTGAAGACGTGCAAGACTGTACATATCCACAGAACAACCAGATTGAGTGCAACCACTGAGACGTGTTCCACCCGTGATATGATGTATGGTAACCACCTGTCAGACGCTTGCAATAGAAGAAGTTACACCAAACACAGTTGTCATGTCAGACAGGACAGAGGTCGAGGGACGATGATTGGGTCGTGACGTGCACACGCCGTTTAGAGGACCTTGAAGCCACCCTCGCCCAGGTGCAGGGCGAGGATGGTCTGACGGACAGGTGTGAATACTGGGGTAACTATGTGGCCCAGCTACAGTGGATTATCACAGAATATCAAGACCAACATTCTAACAAGACAGCTACAAGTCAAGAGTGACCGAGTCACCACCTGCCACAGGTAAACTATGTCAGGTGTCTTGTCACATCAAGTCACACATGTGACAACACCATATTGTGACATCAGCGCGCCCTCACGCGGTGTCACCGGGGCAACGGGATTTACCCTTGCCAGGGGTAGACAACCGTGTGTGAGACTTTGTGGGGATTCTCTTCTGGTCTATATTGATTTAGTCAGGCCTGGCCACTTGAAAGAATGTAACAAGTCGACAATGACAAATTTATATATTCATTGAGGGGTTGGCTCAAAGGTGACATATTATAAATTGATTTTTCATACATTGAACTGATTTTATTTATTTTACATTAAATTGTTTCCTTTTTTGTGTCACTAGGAGTAGCGTTGTCATTTGAAACAATAAAGTAGACAAGAGTTTGATTATAATTACAAGAGTTTAACCGTGTCACAGCTAACGTAGCCACAGTTGACATGTGTGAATGTTAGAAGGTTGTGTTCACGATGTTATCATCATAAGACGTACGACTTGGTGCATCTTAGACCTGACGACTGAATGTGTCTGTTGCAGTCGTTGACTCCGTCCTATGCATTAGTCGAGTGTATCTGCTGAAGTCACCCCACAATCCTCGAGTCTATGGCCCCAGCTTGGAGCTACCTGAGCTGACATTGAGGTCAACGGACGCAGGCAGACATCAGGGCTGCTACTGTGATAGACGTCCAACTGGACCAACCCATGTCCAGCTACTGCTCTTAGGCATACTATCATCTACGCTTGACCAGCAGAATCCAACACCTGCTGAAACGATACGTTGTCTTGTGCTGAGTCGTCTCGACTACTGCAATGGTCTACTCGGTGGACTGAACAATGCACTGACTCCAACGAGCACAAAACTCTGTCACTCGCCTTATCAACCCAACCGTGTGAGACAGCGAGGTCATATCACGCCGATCTGTAATCGCTGCATTGGCTGACGATCAAGATGAGAGTCACATTCAAGATCTCTACTTACATGTATAAGATCCTGATAGACATAATATTATAAACAGGACCACATTCGACTCGGTGCAAACGCAAGCGGTACTGATCTTGCTTCAACTAATCGCAATGAAATGCGTGTAGCAATATTGAGAATAAGTACGACTCAAGAAACCTTTTGTTTTTTCCGTATTATTTCCACCTTGCATCCTGATCAATATTTTGTTGTTCCATCATTGACACTGGATGTGACTTTTGATCAGTGCACTATAAATAGAATAGATACATTCAGGGCTAATCTCAAAAATCAGCCAGCGCGTGCTGTAATTAGTAGGCCAAGGACAGGCTCAAAACACATTACGAACCCTTACAGTTGGTGGAAGCAGTAAGACGGTGTGGATCAGCAATGCGTCACGCGTCCGGCCAGAATCGCTCTGAACTTAGCGGGCAGAGGGTCGACTAAGGACAAGGGGCAGTTGGGTCAACATCCGTGTTGAACGGGACAGACTTGGAACTGTGACACGGAGGACATTTGAAACAACAGACAACAGTTTGATTATTATAAACTAGAGTTGATATTTCCTCACACGGTAGTGTTTTGTTTACCCGTGTCACAGCTAACGTAGCCACAGTTGACATGTGTGAATGTCAGAAGGTTGTGTTCACAGATGTTATCTTGGTGCATCTTAGACCTGACCACTGAATGTGTCTGTTGTAGTCGTCGACTGCGTCCTATGTAACAACGGACGCAGTGAAAAATCAGGGCTGCTACAGTGATAGACTTGCAACTGGACCGACTTGTGTCCAGCTACTGCTCTTAGGCATACTATCATCTACGCTTGACCAGCAGAATCCGACACCTGCTGAAACGACACATTGTCTTGTGTTGCAGTCGTTGACTCTGTCCTATGCGTTCGTCGAGTGTAACGATGTGTCTGAGCTGCAGCGAATCATCTCATTCTATAAAGACAAGCCACAAGGTAAAAAGAAGAAGCCGCGATGAAGCTGAGTGAAGACGTGCAAGACTGTACATATCCACAGAACAACCAGATTGAGTGCAACCACTGAGACGTGTTCCACCCGTGATATGATGTCTGGTAACCACATGTCAGACGCTTGCAATAGAAGAAGTTACACCAAACACAGTTGTCATGTCAGACAGGACAGAGGTCGAGGGACGATGATTGGGTCGTGACGTGCACACGCCGTTTAGAGGACCTCGAAGCCACCCTCGCCCTGGTGCAGGGCGAGGATGGCCTGACGGACAGGTGTGAATACTGGGGTAACGATGTGGCTCATCACAGAATATCAAGACCAACATTATAACAAGACAGCTACTAGTCAAGAGTGACCGAGTCACCACCTGCCACAGGTAAACTATGTCAGGTGTCTTGTCACATCACGTCACACATGTGACAACACCATATTGTGACATCAGCGCGCCCTCACGCGGTGTCACCGGGGCAACGGGATTTACCCTTGCCAGGGGTAGACAACCGTGTGTGAGACTTTGTGGGGATTCTCTTCTGGTCTATATTGATTTAGTCAGGCCTGGCCACTTGAAAGAATGTAACAAGTCGACAATGACAAATTTATATATTCATTGAGGGGTCGGCTCAAAACCAGGTGACATGTTATAAATCGATTTTTCATACATTGAACTGATTTTATTTATTTTACATTAAATTGTTTCCTTTTTTGTGTCACTAGGAGTAGCGTTGTCATTTGAAACAATAAAGTAGACAAGAGTTTGATTATAATTACAAGAGTTTAACCGTGTCACAGCTAACGTAGCCACAGTTGACATGTGTGAATGTTAGAAGGTTGTGTTCACGATGTTATCATCATAAGACGTACGACTTGGTGCATCTTAGACCTGACGACTGAATGTGTCTGTTGCAGTCGTTGACTCCGTCCTATGCATTAGTCGAGTGTATCTGCTGAAGTCACCCCACAATCCTCGAGTCTATGGCCCCAGCTTGGAGCTACCTGGGCTGACATTGAGGTCAACGGACGCAGGCAGACATCAGGGCTGCTACTGTGATAGACGTCCAACTGGACCGACCCATGTCCAGCTACTGCTCTTAGGCATACTATCATCTACGCTTGACCAGCAGAATCCAACACCTGCTGAAACGATACGTTGTCTTGTGCTGAGTCGTCTCGACTACTGCAATGGTCTACTCGGTGGACTGAACAATGCACTGACTCCAACGAGCACAAAACTCTGTCGCTCGCCTTATCAACCCAACTGTGTGAGACGGCGAGATCATATCACGCCTTATCAACCCAATATGTACGACTCAAGAAACCTTTTGTTTTTTCCGTATTATTTCCACCTTGCATCCTGATCAATATTTTGTTGTTCCATCATTGACACTGGATGTGACTTTTGATCAGTGCACTATAAATAGAATACCGGTAGATACATTCAGGGCTAATCTCAAAAATCAGCCAGCGCGTGATGTAATTAGTAGGCCAAGGACAGGCTCAAAACACAGGTACACGTGTATAGAAATCATAGTCTTCTGGATGACATTTGTTAGAAATCTATTTTCCATGCATTGAACTGATTTTATTTGTTTTACATTAAATTGTTTCCTTTTGTGTTTCACAAGGAGTAGCATTGTCATTTGAAACAATAAAGTAGACAATAGTTTGATTATTATAGACTTAAGTTGATATTTCCTCACACAACAGTGTTTCATTTAACCGTGTCACAGATAACGTAGCCACAGTGGACATGTGTGAATGTTAGAAGGTTATGTTCACAGATGTTATCATCGGAAGACGTACGACTTGGTCCATCTTAGACCTGACCACTGAATGTGTTTGTTGCAGTCGTCGACTCTCTCCCGCTCCGACACATGTAGATAAAACACCCTCGCCCTGGTGCAGGCACGACCTTTGGCGGACAGGGGTAGAGACTGGGGTAGAGATGTGTCTGAGCTGCAGCGAATCATCTCATTCTATAAAGACAAGCTACAAGGTAAGAAGAAGCCGCGATGAAGCTGAGTGAAGACGTGCAAGACTGTACATATCCACAGAACAACGAGATTGAGTGCAACCACTGAGACGTGTTACATTCGTGACATGACGTCTCGTAACCACATGTCAGACGCTTGCAATAGAAGAAGTTTTACACCAAACACAGTTGTCATGTCAGACAGGGCAGAGGTCGAGGCACGGTGACCCGGTCGTGACCTGCACACGCCATTTAGAGGGTCTCGAGGCCACCCTCGCCCTGGTGAAGGCACGACCTTTGGCGGACAGGGGTGGAGACTGGGGTAGAGATGTGGATGAGCTGCAGAGAATCATCTCATTCTATAAAGACCAGCTACAAGTCAAGACAGACAGAGTCATGACACGACACAGGTCAACTACGTCGCATCACTTGTCACATCACGTCACACATGTGACAACACCATATTGTGACATCAGCGCACTCTCACGCGGTGTCACCGGGGCAACGGGATTCACCCCTGCCAGGGGTAGACAGCTTTGTGTGAGACTGTGGCAATTCTTTTCTGGTCTATATTGATTTAGTCAGGCCCGGCCTCTTGAAACATTGTAACAAGTCAATGCTGACAAATTTATATATTCATTGAGGGGTCGACTCAAAACCAGGTGACATGTTATAAATTGATTCCTTTGTTGTGTCATAAGGAGTAGCGTTGTCATTTGAAACGATAAAGTAGACAAGAGTTTGATTATAACAGACTAGAGTTTAACCGTGTCACAGCTAACGTAGCCACAGTTGACATGTGTGAATGTTAGAAGGTTGTGTTCACAGATGTTATCGTCGTAAGACGTACGACTTGGTCCATCTTAGACCTGACGACTGAATGTGTTTGTTGCAGTCGTCGACTGCGTCCTATGTAACAACGGACGCAGTGCAAAATCAGGGCTGCTACAGAGATAGACTTGCAATTGGACCGACTTGTGTCCAGCTACTGCTCTTAGGCATACTATCATCTACGCTTGACCAGCAGAATCCAACACCTGCTGAAACGATACGTTGTCTTGTGCTGAGTCGTCTCGACTACTGCAATGGTCTACTCGGTGGACTGAACAATGCACTGACCACCCGACTCCAACGAGCACAAAACTCTGTCGCTCGCCTTATCAACCCAACCGTGTGAGACAGCGACATCATATCACGCCGATTCTGCAATCGCTGCATTGGCTGACGATCAAGACGAGAGTCACATTCAAAATCTGTACTTACATATATAAGATCTTAGCCCCGGACTACCTCAATTGTGCGATAGCTCGCAAGGCGCCTACTCGTGCATTGCGACCAGCATGTGACGCAACACAGCTCGCAGTAACGGTGCCGAGAAGAAAGGTCAGAAGGAGCAGCTTTGCCCTTGGCAGGCGCAATCATGTGGAACAGCTTGCCAAAGTGTGTGAGATCAATCGAGAAATTGGAGAAAAAAACCCTAAAAACTCACCTATTTCCACTCGCATTATGTCGATTGCAAAAGATTCACAATGCTCGCTGTCAAAGCTAACCCGGTTTAGGTTTCCCACGCCCCGAGTTTTCTGTTAACCCAGCCAAACAATGAGGCACGGCCAATGTTGGCTCAATTATTTTTCACGTGTATTGTATTCTGTTGAGATGACAATAAATGAATGAATGAGTAAATACTAGTTATAGTTATACAACCATCCCACAATACGGAACAATTAACACATTTTAGCAGTTGATAGAATACACAGTATTCACAGTCAGAGATGACTAAAATGTTAATGGCTATGGTGGCTAAAATGTAAAAATAATAAAAAGTGTTCTTACATCGTAAGTGTTCTCAATGATGGCTGTCCTGTGATGTTCTCTGAACTGCATTATACTATTTTACCAAATAATTTAGCTTTTTAAAAGGGGGACCAAATTCTAAAAGGCGGATCCAAATTCTATAATAGAATGTCCATTTTCTATTGGGGTCCATATTCTATCTGACACCGGCACGTGTGTAGTGACAGGAGGTCATATAAAGGGCAATGGATTCAGTGCCGTGACAGAGATAGTGACATTGTCATCTAAATGACAATGGTTTCAGTGTCGTGTCGGCATCAGTGACATTATCATCTAAAGGACAGCGGTTTCACTGTCCTGTTGGAGACAGTGACGTTGTCACGTGACGGACGAAGGATTCATTGTCGTGGTGGAGACAGTGACGTTGTCATCTAAAGGACAATGCTTTCAGTGCCGTGTCGTGTTGGAGACAGTAACATTGTCATCGAAAGGACAGCGGATTCAGTGTCCTGTTGGAGACAGCGACGTTGTCACGTAAAGGACACAGGACTGACTGACGTGTCGGAGACAGCGATGATGTCAGCTAAAGGACAACAATTTCAGTGTTGTGTTGGTGACAGTGACATTGTCATCTAAAGGACAATGGCTCAGTGACGTGTGAGACAGTGATATACCACAATTACTCTTGATTCAATACTTGTGTTAATTACCACCGAAGGCGTGGACATTTTACAAAAACTGCCACAGTCTGTATCTGGTTACATAATGCCAGCAATGCTCACTGTTTTGGAGAATATAATCGTTACACGACCTACGTGCCTATAACCAGCCAGTGTTTGTATTGCCTGCTAGAGTTATGTAGTGATGTCCACGTTACAAGCTACACTGTGATCACACTTATTTATTTATGCAACAAGAAAATATTTTATCAAGAATTAATCTCTGTTAAAATTAAAATGCATCATATTTCATACAGAGCTCTAGGCTCAGTCACCAACATTATAGCATTCCAACATGATCCATTATAGCATTCCAACATGATCCATTATAGCATTCCAACATGATCCATTATAGCATTCCAACATGATCCATTATCGCATTCCAACATGATCCATTATAGCATTCCAACATGATCCATTATAGCATTCCAACATGATCCATTATAGCATTCCAACAGGATCCATTATAGCATTCCAACAGGATCCATTATAGCATTCCAACATGATCCATTATAGCATTCCAACATGATCCATTATAGCATTCCAACATGATCCATTATCGCATTCCAACATGATCCATTATAGCATTCCAACATGATCTGGACGTGGAAATGAACTACCAAAATGGAAGAGGGAGAAAACGGAGTGAGTCAAAACAACGAAAACACTGACACTGTACACTGCAGTATAACAGAGACACCAGGTGGAGCTGTCGACAGGCAGAGACACCAGGTGGAGCTGTCGACAGGCAGAGACACCAGGTGGAGCTGTCGACAGGCAGAGACACCAGGTGGAGCTGTCGACAGGCAGAGACACCAGGTGGGGCTGTCGAC
The DNA here is from genome assembly GCA_025642075.2 of Ridgeia piscesae. Classification (NCBI taxonomy): domain Eukaryota; kingdom Metazoa; phylum Annelida; class Polychaeta; order Sabellida; family Siboglinidae; genus Ridgeia; species Ridgeia piscesae. The sequence goes on along the minus strand of JAODUO010001069.1, from coordinate 89,075 downwards.
AGGCAGAGACACCAGGTGGAGCTGTCGACAGGCAGAGACACCAGGTGGAGCTGTCGACAGGCAGAGACACCAGGTGGGGCTGTCGACAGGCAGAGACACCAGGTGGAGCTGTCGACAGGCAGAGACACCAGGTGGGGCTGTCGACAGGCAGAGACACCAGGTGGAGCTGTCGACAGGCAGAGACACCAGGTGGGGCTGTCGACAGGCAGAGACACCAGGTGGGGCTGTCGACAGGCAGAGACACCAGGTGGAGCTGTCGACAGGCAGAGACACCGGGTGGGGCTGTCGACAGGCAGAGACACCAGGTGGAGCTGTCGACAGGCAGAGACACCGGGTGGGGCTGTCGACAGGCAGAGACACCAGGTGGAGCTGTCGACAGGCAGAGACACCAGGTGGAGCTGTCGACAGGCAGAGACACCAGGTGGAGCTGTCGACAGGCAGAGACACCAGGTGGGGCTGTCGACAGGCAGAGACACCAGGTGGGGCTGTCGACAGGCAGGCAGATCAATTCGCCATGGACCTGCTTAAAATCAAGAAACCCCTCCACTAAATATAACACCACCACAAGAAATACACAGAGATGAGGGGAAGTCTCCAAGCATACGAAGCCTGGCTCCACGGGCAGTTTGCTGAGAATTATGCAGGGAAATATGCCAATGAAACCATAAGCGTGGATTTGGGATCTGGGCCCTGCAAGTGGCACTCCTCGTGGGAGACTTCTACGTCCAAGGAAGAGATCTCCTTAGCCTCTGCACAATGTCATCAGGTCTGGAAGATAATCCAGTGGCAACACGGGCATAAGGAAAACAAAACTGAAGAGAGTCACACGTAAACCGTACACTTCCTCAGCCATGGTCCGGTCAGACAGTTTTGACAGAAACAAAATGTCTACCTTCTGTCCACCAAACCATTTCACGCTCGTTTTGAAATCATCACTTGGAAGCTCCAGATAGAGCAGACGCTACAATACAGAGAACTGACTGTATTGTAGCTCTTGGAGATAATTTACCAAACGCAAACACTCCATGAAAAGCTATCAAACTGAAAGTGATATTACACAAGTATTCTTGATTCAATACTTGTATTAATAACGTCCAACTGTGTCGATGTTTTACAAAAACTGCCACACCCTGTATATGTGACGAGTCCTGACGAAATGAGTCGGATGTACAAATTTTTCGAACGCCAGAAAATGCCAACATGTGTTGCCACCGGAAAATTTACAATTTGGCGATTTTTCTTTAAACTTGGTCCTTAATGTGTATATTATCGACTGGCATCGTCGTTTTTGTTAAAACAGCGCTTATTTGCTGTTTGTAGAGTAGTTTTGTTGTAGCTGTGTAAAATTTCACGGATGAATTCGCTAAAACAAAGCCGAAAACGCTAAATTTTTGACGCGGGTTTTCGCATAAATTGTTGACGGTCCCTAAAACTTTTGGTACAGTCAGAAAGGCCGGGATATCCTCTACCCAAATATAGAGCGTCCGTGGTCACATGCTTTTGAATTTAGCCTATAGGGAGGCTTGAGTGATTCCCCTAGACGTAAACATTTCGCGCTTTGTTGCTAAGCGTATGGTAATTCCAGGCCTCTGCAGTTCTCTTTGTCCGTCCCTTTAAAAATGGCGCTCGAGCTAGCTAAGTTGATAAATTGCGATGTTGCAAATTCTGATCAGGAAAATCTAGATAGATTATTAGAAGAATATATGTGTGGCGGCAGCGATGAGTCGGGATCGGAATCGGACACGGACGAGTGTAATGGGAGGTCATCCGACGAGGATGACTTATTTGACGACCGAAGAAACGACTTCGACGATGCCATGTTAGTGGCGGCCGAATCCGACGACATCGTGTTGGATTCGGTGGACGAAGAACTGGTGAAAGTTAACAGGTTTCGGTATGTATGATTATTATCTACATCGGAGTATGTGTATCATATCCAACGTAAGCATAATAATTGGATGTTGTGTCACTGTCTGTGATTCAGTTTATTTATTGTTATTTACACGAGCAGTGACACAGCCAGGCAATGGCCTGGACTTGAGTGCACATGCACTTTACCAGAGTGATAATTTTTTTATCATGACAGATGTCTAATTTGATTATTACTTGGATCATTACTACCTCCAAGACTATACTTGGTATAACACAATGTGGTTTCCCATGATATGCAGGGATGGTCAGACATTAGTTCACTACCGACACTAGGTCTGGGAGAGGTTAATTATTATTATTTTTTATTAATGGTGCCAAACGTCTTATTTGTGTCTAGAATAATCCGTAATATATGTATGTAGCATAGCTTTTATTATAAGTTTATTACAGTTTAATGTTATAGTCACGATTATTTACAAATTTATGCTTTGGCCTATTGAATAATAATTCGTATTATAGAGTAGCATATACTTGTGTATGTTCATCATTATGATGCACTAGATCATAGAGTAGCATATACTTGTGTATGTTCATCATAATGATGCACTAGATCATTATGATTGGTCTTTATTATAAAACGAATGTACATTAAATTCTATTTTCCATTTTGGATTGGCTTGCTCTATAAATAGACACATTTTCACAGGAACACCTGCGCCTTGTCAACATGGCCAGGACCTTCTACAACGAGATGGTGGCAGCTGCCAAGCAGACTGCAGCAAGCTGCAACTGGTGGAGTTCAGCAGGAGTGCTCCCTGCAGCCGGCGGGTCTCGATGCACTAGTTTCGATTTTGCGCAGCCGAGTGACCCCTCCAGCCAGGCCCCTTGTACTTCCTGGTTCCTAGGAAGTGTGGGATATTTGGGGTCTGCTGTGAGGGGCTTCCTAGGCAGGTGAACTTCCTGATTGATGAGGCCCATCTCATTTCGAAGGGGTCGGACGCTGTTGTGTCCTACCTACACTACTTCTTTGAGTGTTTTGGACTGGGTGAGACCACTGCCGACCTTCACTGTGACAATTGCGCAGGGCAAAACAAAAACCGTTTCGTCCTGTGGTATTTGGCATGGAGGGTCGCCATTGGTCTCCACCGGTCCATCACACTCAACTTTCTAGTTGTGGGACACACCAAGTTCGCCCCTGACGCTTGCTTTGGGCTTCTCAAGCGGGCCTTCAAACGCCACGCAGTATCGTCACTGTCGGAGCTCGAGTCTGTGGTGAATGGGAGCGCCTGTCTGAACTCGTCCCAGTTGGTAGGTAAAGAAGACGGCACATCGATTGTCCTTGTGTCGAACTGGCAGGAACATCTCCGTCCGCACTTCAAGACACTGCCAGGAATCAAGAAATACTTCCACTTCAGGTACACTCAATTTTATCTATATACACCTGTGCTATTCACAGCATAAGTCATTAAATAATAATGATAACATCTATAATTGTTTGTAAGGCCAGATCCAATAATAAAAAATCATAAACAAATATTTAATCAATAAATTATTAAAGGAAATAACTAAGAATGCTCAATAGTTTTAAATATAATTAATGTTTCTTCTCATAGATAAGGTTGTGTGTTTATAATTACTCTGTTACATGATTACATTAATTGTATTATGTGACAATTTTTCAGCATACTGCTGGATGGCTAACAGATAGATGTTTTGCATATTTATTTGTATTTGTGCAAAATATTTACTTGCCTGTATGCAATGAAAAGTGGCTTTTAAACAGTGTTAAATTGTTCACAGGTTTGACGCAGCCAGTCCTGGTGTCGTCTTCATGAAGGCAGCTCGTGACAGTCCTGAGGAGCAGTTCAGGCTGATGGGGGACAGTGATACTTCGCTGCCATCTACACCACCAGTCGCCATTGAGCCACCCGGCTTAAGTCACGACCGGCAGCAATACCTTCACACTCACATCCGTCCTTTTGTGAAGGAAGAATGGAAGGATGTGCTATGTCCTCGCCCCACTGAGAGGGCAGATTCTCCTGTGGCAGGGCCGTCAACTGCCCCCGAGGCTGGGCCTTCGACTGCCGTTGCATCAGCAGTGCGCAGAGGAGGAAAACGTGGCCGAGGTCGACCTCCTCGTCAACCATCGCCTTCCCCAACTCAACCAGCTAGGAAGAGAACTCGTGACCGGGGTCGTGGCGGTGCTGGCCGGGGTCGTGGCTGTGATGCCAATGTTTGAACTGTTGTGGGACTCTGTAGCTTTCAGCACAGTTTGTGTTTACACATTTTTTTTCTACCTTTATATCTTTATTATTTACATCATATCAGGGTGTTTCAGGGTCAGCTAAGGCTGTTTGTGAGTAGCATGTTCTAAATTTATCCCTATCTAGTTTAAACATTTAACCTATTTTTTCCATAACTTTTTAAAATATTCCCCCTCATTTTATTCATATTTTCAGTGTCTTACAAGGACATCACTATCGTAGTTTTTGCAAAATTTAAAGGGGAAATCCCTTCATGGTAACTAATACATTTTTCAGTAGACATGTTCTCAGACTTCAAACGGGTTTTTCTCAGTTTGAACATTTCAACCCATTGGGTGTTCAACGTGACATCACTTCAGACAGAAATACGCTATAGCAACAAGATATATACCATATTAAAGCTGAATATTTGCTCTTTCCAACGATATATATAACTCAATATTTTTGACTTTTTTACATGTGACTCATTTCGTCAGGACTCGTCACATATGTTTATTTCTGTAACTTACTCCCGGCCTACCTTCTGGTTATGGAAAACTTATCTTCAATGTTTTATCAATGTCACAACTCATGCATGCTGTGTTTTATCACAAAGCATACATTCTGATTATGCAGAATACATACTGATGTTAACTACACTTATAGTGTCAATTGTGTTAATGTCAATCTCACTCTTGACACATTATACCTGGCATATGACATCCTTATCACTGATGTCCTGTCAATGTCTTGTTGACACGATGTGGAACTGTCAATTCAATGACGCATGTTTCAGGATTCAGTGTCACATCAGAGACTTGTAGAGTGAAAGAGACATCAGAAGCAAAGTGACACATTCACCTGACTTCAAGTGACACACAAAAGTTGACATGGGACGGTCAAGTATGCCTCTGTTGAGTGACACATTTACACAGTTCCTTCCTACTTTTTTAATAAATCCGATTGTGACAATATTTTCTCAGATTTTCCACAACCTGGGGTACGATTACTGTCCTGTCTTTTGTTTTTGGCCGCCCCTTTTGTGGCCAACAATGCGCTTTACAGTGGGAACCAAAAGGAGGTTAGGCCAAATTTAGTGGGGACATTCAAAGTGACACATTCACCCTTCCCGTTCTTTTTATGTTTGGGAAAAATTTTCTGAAAAGAAAACAAATTTTTTATGGTTTGGATGATTTTGTTTAAAATAATTATTTTTTCATTAGATAATTTAGTTTCATAAAAAAATTATGTGTCAAAAAGTATTTATTTTTTAAGGAATTTCAAAGGTTTAATGGATGTACAATTATTCCCATGCATACATGTGGAATGTTAATTATGTTTGTTACAGCATCATTCTGTATTGTCAATGTCACAAGTGACATGTGGTATCAGGCATACGATGTTATCTTTGATGTTTCACCAATGTCACATCTGATACACAGTATGACATTACATTTTCTAACTTTTTGCAAACTGCATCTTTCAAAACTGTAATCTTTCCATGCTGACAATATTACAGATACGGTATTTTCCTTGTTCATGTGCTTACAATTGTCATGTATATTTCCCTTATAAACAGCAGTAAAATGTCTGCTGACAACCTGTCCTTGTGTCCTTGTGTGGACACAACTAATAAGGACACTTTTCAGGTTGACAGGATGTGCAAGTGTCACCTAAAAGACAATGGATTCAGCGGTGTGTCGGAGACACAGACCCTGTCATCAAAAGGACAATGGTTGTGACATTCAATGTTTCATCAATGTCACAACTGATTCATGCTGTGTTTTATTACAAATTCTGATTATGCAGAATGTTGATGTTAGCTACACTTATAGTGTCAATTTTGTGACATTGTCATCTAAAGGACAATGGCTCAGTGTCATGTGAGACACTGATATTACAAAATTACTCTTGCTTCAATACTTGTGTTAATAACGTCCGATTGTGTCGATATTTTACAAAATTTGCCACAACCTGTGTTTGTTTAGTTACTGTTATTTACTCCCTGCATCAATTTAGATTATGTAGAATACTCGTATTAATTACACTTTCAGCTTCAATTTGTCCCATCAATGTCTTGTTGACACGATGTGGAACTGTCAATTGACTGATGCAGGATTCAGTGTCACATCAGAGACTTGTAGAGTGAAAGAGACATTGAAGCAAAGTGACACATTCACCTGACTTCGGCTAAGTTACTTTATATGTATCTGAGGCATTCAAGTATTGCTCTGTTAAATGACATACTACACAATTCTAGATCTATGCGCTTATAATCAGCCACTATTTGTAATGACAACTATGGCATGATTATTGTGTTACTGTGATTGCAGATAATTATATTACACTAGAACATAAATTATGTGTCAATGAATGTGTTCCATTCCAAACAACACTTGGCTTACCCTACAACAATACAGTATTCCAACATGTATGTCATTTGCAAAGACTTAACTTTAGATGATGACTTTGGACTAATAAAATGTGTCAGTACTTTTCCCTGTTGTACTGGTACTTTTCCCTGTTGTACTTGTACATCAGATATAGTGTACTTTCCCTGCTGTACATCAGCAGGGAAAAGTACACCATACTTGATGTATTATCCTGACATTTCACCTCAACACAGATACCTCAGTTCACAGCTCAGGGTTTATCCATCAGAGACTCTGGTCCAAGTCTTTTGTATTTTCCATCAATGTCTTGTTTACACGATATGGAATTGTCCAATCAGAGACGACGGTTTCAGTGCCATGTCGCAGACAGAGTTTTACTTGGAAGAGTCAAAGCTAACCAGGTTTCTGTTAACGACTGCGCCGACTATTAACCAAACAATGAGGTGTGGTCAATGTTGATTCGCTGACCGATCAACTGCCCCGGCTGCTGATCAGTTATCATTACAGATGGTTAGTCTCTACAGATGGTGCATGCCCAACACCATTGCCATCCGAGATATTCAAAGTGACGCGTAGCGCCCTCTGGTGGCAAGGGAATGTGACCATGATACGACAGTGGATAGACATGACTCAAGGCCGGCTGAGGCCCACTAAGGAGAGAGAGCCGACAGTGACCAGCGAAGAAAGTGGGCAGAATTCAGTGTGCCACGCGCACATAATGTGTTCAACACAAATTTCAAGTTTCACTCTATAATTCGTAGCTGTACTGTTGCCATTTGTACAGAACTGGATGATATGTTGGTAGCTGGCAGAGAACTGAAGTATGTAAGTTGTGCTGCTGACACCTTTGTGATTTTGAAATGAACTTTTTGACATCTTTGGAGGAGTTTGGGTGATGAAAGTCGGAAAGTCTACAGATCAACCACTAACAAGTGGTGCTTTCTCTGTCTTTGACTGCCATTCCCATATCCCATATCACATAGAATCCATATTTTAGAAACAAAGTAACAAATCTGTCAACAAGGCACAACAGCTCAAATTGGCGCGTGGAGAAAGACGAAGACATTGACATTTCACAGAAGAGAGAAATGTTGGGTGGGTTTTGTGGCAAATGTTTCATGTGTCCTATTCAGTGACATGTTTAAGTGATGTCACAGTCATTTAGATGCGTTGTTTCTTTAGTTTCCATGACAACTACCTTCACGGATGGCCTGACAGCTCAAATTGGCGCGTGGAGAAAGACGAAGACATTTCACAGAAGAGAGAAATGTTCGGTGGGTTTTGTGGCAAATGTTTCATGTGTCCTATTCAGTGACATGTTTAAGTGATGTCGCAGTCATTTAGATGCGTTGTTTCTTTAGTTTCCATGACAACTACCTTCACGGATGGCCTGACAGCTCAAATTGGCGCGTGGAGAAAGACGAAGACATTGACATTTCACAGAAGACAGAAATGTTGGGTGGGTTTTGTGGCAAATGTTTCATGTGTCCTATTCAGTGACATGTTTAAGTGATGCCACAGTCATTTAGATGCGTTGTTTCTTTAGTTTCCATGACAACTACCTCCACAGATGGCCTGACAGCTCAAATTGGCGCGTGGAGAAAGACGAAGACATTTCACAGAAGAGAGAAATGTTGGGTAGGTTTTGTAGCAAATGTTTCATGTGTCCTATTCAGTGACATGTTTAAGTGATGTCACAGTCATTTAGATGCGTTGTTTCTTTAGTTTCCATGACAACTACCTTCACGAATGGCCTGACAGTTCAAATTGGCGCGTGGAGAAAGACGAAGACATTGACATTTCACAGAAGAGAGAAATGTTGGGTGGGTTTTGTGGCAAATGTTTCATGTGTCCTATTCAGTGACATGTTTAAGTGATGTCACAGTCATTTAGATGCGTTGTTTCTTTAGTTTCCATGACAACTACCTTCACGAATGGCCTGACAGCTCAAATTGGCGCGTGGAGAAAGACGAAGACATTGACGTCACTTTATAATTGATCTGATAATGGCTGACGTCCAAGTAACTACAATAAACTTGGTGACAATTGTTTCATGTCATATTCAGTGAAATGTGTTAACATATGTCGCAGTCATGTTAGATGTGACATTTCTTTAGACTTCTCAACAATGACTTTCACTGCTGACCAATGTCCACCCTGAAACAATACCCAGCATCTCCCACTTGTACCAGCTGATGTATGTCACATCACATACACCTAATAATGACTGACATTTAACTGACCACAAGAAATTTGGCATAAACTCACAATCTATAAATGTATTTGAAAATACTGCCAGAAGGATAATGATGGAGATTTTTTTTGGTGAAAGTGGATGTTGATATCATTTGACTGGTCGAAGACGACACTTTAGTTTCTTTACTTGTGAATGCTGGATAGTTATCAAACACCTGTATAACTATGGCGTCAACAGTCTGACGTCAACGCTGATATCGATGATGTGTTTGGATGAGTTTGGTTGATGAGAGTCGTTAAATGTACAGACCATATCTTTATGCTGACCCATCTTTTTGGACGTGTAAAACCTGTTTGGAAGGATGGCAATATCACTGGACCTGAATAACCATGGCATCAGCAGTCTTGTGTCAACGCTGATATTGATGAAGTAAGTTACTTGCGCACAATCGTCATGTCACAAATTGTGACATTACATTGACGGTAGTCTGACGGACAACAGCAAAATTATGGAATATTTTTGCCCTATTTTTATTCGGAATGTCAATCTTCCACAAAGGCAACAATGCCTATTGATCAAATCTAAAACGATACAATACGATCGTCGCGAACCTACCGGATTACTAACTAGTTACTGAAAATGCATTTTAGCCAATTAAAATCCCTCAACGAATTTTCTGCGGTAATATGAGTCATGTTATGTCCCGTGGAGCAGCGACCAGCATTGAACAGTTGACCGATGCGTAACTCTGTCATCTCTGACTCAGAAGGGAAGTAAAAAACTAACCTATGAGCTGACAGATTCATATATACATGTGGAGAAAACATTGTTATATATAAAGAAGATACAGGCTTTTATTTTCGTCCTTGCTATGGAGGGAGGCACAACTAAGTCGTTGTTGACACACCTGAACATGACATTTTCAATGGACACAAGGCCATCTGCCAATGTGCTCAGAAGGAAGACGCAACCCCCCTGATTTTAGCAAATGTGCTGCTAAACCGTTTGTTGGGGTAAATGCTGATATCGATGATGTGTTTGGATGAGTTTGGTTGATGAGAGTCCTCAAATGTACGGACTACATTTTTATGCTGACCCGTCTTTTTGGACGGGCAAAACCTGTCTTGGAAAGATGGCAATATCACTGGACGTGTAAAAAGGATTATAAATGAGTAAAAAAGGTAATGACAGCAGAAAGCAATGATACCATGAGCCACTGTTGACAACAAGGTGACGTTGACGACACACCAGTGACACCGACATTGATGCCATGGCACGTCATTTTTTGACATTTCACAGGTTATTCCTTCACAAAGTTGCTTCATTCAGGTCAGTGTGAAGAGACAAATGTTGTAAGTTTTGTGGCAAATGTTTAATGTGTCATACTCAGTGACATGTTTAAGTGATGTCCACAGTCATTTGTTGTTTTTTTAGTTTCCATGACAACGACCTTCACGGATGCCCAATGACAGAACCGACAGCTCAAATTGGCACGTGGAGAAAGACAAGACATTGACGTGTCAGTGTCACTTTATAATTGCTCTAATAATGGCTCACTTCCCAGTAACTACAGTAAACCTGGTGACAATTGTTTCGTGTCATATTCAGTGAAATGTGTTAACATATGTCGCAGTCATGTTAGATGTGACATTTCTTTAGACTTCTCAACAATGACTTTCACTGCTGACTGCTGACCAATGTCCACCCTGATACAATACCCAGCATCTCCCACTTGAACCAGCTGATGTATGTCACATCACACACACCAGATAATGACTGACATTTAACTGACCACAAGAAACTGGGTCTAAACTCACAATCTATAAACGTGTCTGAAAATACTGTCAGAAGGATTATAATGATGGAGATTTTTTGTTGTGAAAGTGGATGTTGATATCATTTGACTGGTCGAAGATGACACTTTAGTTTCTTTACTTGTGAATGCGGACAGTTATCAAACACCTGTATAACTCTGGCGTCAACAGTCTGACGTCAACACTGATATCGGGGGACATGTAAATTAACCATCTTTTGGCGTCAACAGTCTGGCGTCAACACTGATATCGATGAAGTAAGTCACTTGCGCACAATCGTCATGTCACAAATTCTGACATTATCGTTGTTTTGACCAACGCAAATGGGAGTCATATCCAGTTTCCACTGGGGAGCAAGCACTGACCTATCTAAAGGGATCGGTGGGAGCAAGGATTGAGTAATTAAGGAGGATGCAGACAACAGACTGGGTGTTTTGTTCTCTTCACTCCCTTAACGCAAGCAAAGAAACATGAAAGACCGCAAAGACATGTAGCATAGCTACTGATAGACTACTGTACTTGTACTGAGCCGGTGCTCAGCTGCAGTAGTTTCTGCATTTCCTAGTTGGGGTTTATTTTTTTATTTTTTTTATTATTTCGAGCACACCACAATAAATGGTACAATCATTTAACATGTTCTGTCTTCAACGATAAATCTCCCGGGTACACATGAATACGACAGAAGAAGATTTGCACCATGTAACTTCATGTCTGGTGCCCACGGAGCCAGGCCTGTTAGATAATCGCCTGTATTAAAGTTCTTGAAACAAACATTGGAAAAATCTTCTGCAAATGACTGAGTAATTAGAACATTTCCCGTGAGTATCTGATTTCTAATATACAGTGACTGAACTGATTAGGTCAATGCTAACTGACTAGGAATAGGAGACCAGCATGCAGGCCATAGTAAGGGGAATATGCATGCGTTAGAATGCTGAATCTACAACTACAAGATGAAGAGGCAGATGCGAAAAGGGTAAAATAGTAGACCGACATATTCTATATCTGACGACATACACGCACCACCATCTGATAACCACCACTATCATATAATGTGACGTCATCTGACAAATGGTCTGGTGTACTACCAGCACATCTTTGTAGATCATGGAACCTGGAAATCACTGAAGAGACTGAATCTGTGAACATTGTGAAGTTCACAATCTTAGTGTAGTGAATACGAACATTGTGGACACAGTAGAGACATATTCATAACCTGAGTTAGAAATAGTAGCCTGATAGAAACAGCTTTGAGTAATAATTATCATCATTGAAGACGAGGACATTGAGGCATACAAACATTGTGGACATTAGTAGTGATATATTTAATAACTTCAGTTAGAAACGATGGTCCGATAGAAACACTTTCCATGTCCAGTTATCTTTGTTGAGCTTTAGGACTTCAAGGACACAAGTGATATTTTTAGTAATTAATGTGTAATCAAGATGATTAGGTTTGTAGACTATCAGATATTACATCAGGATTTAAGTTAGTGGTTTTCTTTATCATATTGTATACTACCGTAGTTTAAATCGAGAGAGGTAGGAGAGACTAGAAGTGTGATATCTGTATCATCTCTCATATTATATCTCCATCAGCCAGGGCTTTATGCAGGATCAAATTATTGCCAGTCACACATGTTTTGGTGGACACATGGATGTAACTGTTAAGCCAGTTTACAAACTATTAAATGTGTCTGATGACCTGAAATGAACTACAAACACACATGTGACACCATTTTCACTCACTTTCAAGGCATAAGTAACAATAGCTACGGTTTTGGAAGACCTTTTGTTTTTGTTTTTTGCTCCTTCATTTTGTTACCCGTCCATCCATATTACTACCCGTCCATATTCGTTTTTACCCGTCCAAATGACGGGTGGACAGGTCTCTACATAAAGCTATGCCATCAGCAATCTAAAGTTCCCAGAGGTGACAGGAGACTGGGGAATGACCTGAACAACAAGGTCAGTCCCGATGCCTGAGCCAATAAACTTGTATCAGTCAGTCCACTGGCTCAGTTCATATTTAAACGTGCAATATATTAGATGTGATTTAGGTAGTTTCCGAACACTTTGCTGGAGTGGAAGGAGTTGTTGCCATTACACTGATCACAGTAGGCTGTCCACCACACCAGCAAACAATCAGGTCATTGTCAAATGTTTCACAGGTATTTCTACATACAACAGTGCAGGAACCATAGCTTTATGTAGAGACCCGTCCACCCGTCATTTGGACAGGTAAAAACGAATATGGACGGGTAGAAATATGGGTGGACGAGTACAAAAAATGAAGGAGCAAAGAAAGGTCTTCCAAAACCATAGATTTTGTTAGTTATGCCTTGAAAGTTAGTGGAATTGGTGTCACATGTGTGTTTGTAGTGCATTTCAGTTCATCAGACACATTTAAAACTTTGTAAACTGGCTTAACAGTTAACATCCATTTGTCCACCAAAACATGTGTGACTGGCAATAATTTTATCCTGCATAAAGCCCTGGCAGGAACTGACGCAGAAGAGATGAAAATGATACCTGTATGGCAGCCATCAGAACCAAGTGTCTTCAGACACAGTTATGTCGCAGCACGGCAGTGATTCAACTGTAATCATGTGACGACATCCTTGACTGAGTCCGTCTGCCAACAGGAACTCCAGACTACAAACCTGTAACCATATCTTCATCTATAGAGACTCTCCATACGTCTTGTTTGGTGGAAATACATAATTATTTAATAAACATTCCATAAATTTAGCTTCATCTAGAGACTCGCTAGATGTCTTGTTTCGTGGAAATATATAATTATTTATAAACATTCCATAAAATTTAAACTCACAAGATATATAGGTAATATTGAATATTAAATGTTATTTCAAGGTCATACCATATCTAGGTCAAGAAATAGATTTAACAAATATATATGTTGACATCCTATACTGGTAATTAAGCCTGCTGAAAACTAAATGCTACAGTTTTTTAATGTGTTTCAATACAGTAATCGAAGTATGAACGTCGTATGTGCTACAAAGCAGGTTGTGCAGACAAGAGTTCATAAATTTTGCATAATTTTCTTAAATTAAAATTGTCATAATTTTGACTGAATTAAGACATTTAATTCTGTAAACGGTATCTTGTTACCTAATCATGGTATACCCCTATTAATTATACATACAATAAACATGGTTATAGTAAAGCTAACCTTTTTGTTGGTTTTGCGAAGGTGCCCAAGCCCTATCGTCGATCACCTACCACCTTTCCAATCAGCAGTGACGCCGAGTCAGTCTACGAGTTATTAGATTCTTAGACTCACTTAGTTAGCGAGTTATTAGATTCTTAGAACTTACTCGATGTTGAGTAAATCTGGCAACGATGTGTACTTTTGCAGTTTAGGCCAACCATTGTCGAATGTGACGTTACAAGCAATTACCCTGCAACATGTTTTGTGGTTTGACATTGTGAAATTTATAAAGTCTTCTCAATCTTCCAGAACGCGTTCTGCGTGGCATTTTTTACCGCACCTGACCACACCTTATAATAACCAATGATTGAGTGGCCACTCGGTTATGCAATATCAGGTAGGTGGCGCCACTGTTTGACGAATCGCATATAAGGCAGACTATAATTATTGTATACGAGGATGTTTGATCACAAATCTGTTTATGTGAGAATGAAGTGTGTTCGTATAACACATTGTATATAGCATGTATGCGAACTGAGGCTATCTAAATAATCTCAAAAAATATCAAGAACATTTTAAAAGAAATTAACTAAATTTAGCATGAAATAAAAGAAATGTTACAATATAGCCGCCTATGGGAAAATTTCTTTTGTTATCACGTACAATAGCATGACATCTAACATTATTTAATATATTAATTTTTATTATGTCAAAGACGATTCATTGTGAACAACCAGTTATCAATGATTGCAATTAAGTCGTCGGATATATCATTATACATAAACCTGTCTTCAAAACTGTTACGATTTGCACAGGTTGACGCGGGAGTCAAATGTTTGGCAGCAACAGTACGATTTCGGTCTTGAATACAGTGGAGTAGAGGATATAGAGAGGCTTTAAAATTCGACTCGGACCATGCAATCTATAAGCGTGACAGCAGAGGACGACGTGATAAAAATATTTCCTAAGTAGGCTTATCGATCAGTTGCTTACTCCTGTTTTGACGTTTGCGAAGTTAGATGAACAGGCAGGCAGGCAGGCAGGCAGGCAGGCAGGCAGGCAGGCAGGCAGGCAGGCAGGCAGGCAGGCAGGCAGGCAGGCAGGCAGGCAGGCAGGCAGGCAGGCAGGCAGGCAGGCAGGCAGGCAGGCAGGCAGGCAGGCAGGCAGGCAGGCAGGCAGGCAGGCAGGCAGGCAGGCAGGCAGGCAGGCAGGCAGGCAGGCAGGCAGGCAGGCAGGCAGGCAGGCAGGCAGCAGGCAGGCAGCGACCTGCAACACGCATGCATGCACCACGCACAAAAACACGCCCACACGCACGCCCGCACGCACGCACGCACGCACGCACACACACACACACACACCACACACACACACACCACACACCACACCACACACACTCCCATACAGGGCAGGTCTAATGATGACCTCGTACATCATTGATTTCAGTTTTAGGGGCATCTTCTTATACCGTACAGGTCAGTTTCCGCCAGCTTGACCATGCGGCTTGCACTCGAAAGTCCACATCTTCGTCGATTGCTCAATATTTATTGATTACTGATCCCAGGTACTTGAATTAGTCTACGTCCTATTCGCGATTATATAGTGACTAAATCACATGAGGCAAGATGTCAATAGTGGCATTTTGTCCCGTGTTATAACATTATGAAGGTGTATTTACTCAGCATGCACCATCCAGACATCCGTTGAATCCCGCATTTACATTAATTATCATCTCATCTTACAATGATGAATCACGGTACAAACACTAATATGATAAAAACTATCGCTATTGCACAAGGTTAAGAACAATCCTTAAATTTCCGTTAAACATTACAAATATCAAAAGTTAGATGAAATATGCAGGAAAACTTAAAATGAAAATATTTTCTGAACGTAAATTTCGCCATAGTAGTCATTTAATAGCAACACTCGCTGTATTTGCCCATAAGCGCTCGTAGCCTTGAAAACACAATTAAACACGCGCGCATACGCGCACGCGCACACGCACACGCACACGCACGCGCACGCGCACGCGCACGCGCACGCGCACGCGCGCACGCGCACGCGCACGCGCACGCGCACGCGCACGCGCACGCGCACGCGCACGCGCACGCGCACGCGCACGCGCACGCGCACGCGCACGCGCACGCGCACGCGCACGCGCACGCGCACGCGCACGCGCCGCACGCGCACGCGCACGCGCACGCGCACGCGCACGCGCACGATATTAATATAGACACAATTATTTTATTTCTTAAAACGTCGTTTTAAGTGTGCTTATAGTAATATAAATCTAACACAGCTGAACCTGTATTTCAACAAATGAAGAGGGGCCTGTGGAATGTAAAACGTACAACTCTCCATTTCGTAATTTTGCGACTGCTTATACTAAGTGTCACATACGTATTGGCTTACAAACGCTACGCAAAGTGAAACTACTATTATTTCTCCATACAGCGAAAATACTGTGCTTTCTTCATACAGTGAAAATACTATATGCTTCCTTCCAACAGTAAAAATACTATGCTTCCTTCACACAATGAAAATACTATATGCTTCCACCACACAGGGAAAATACTGTGCTTTCTTCACACAATGAAAATACTATATTTTGTCGACGCAGTGAAAATACTGTGCTTTCTTCAGTCACACAGACAGTGAAATTACGGTGTATTCACACAGTAAAACTACTTCCTTCAAATTGAGAGATAATGCAATAATATTTTTTATTAAAACACGTACGATGAAAACCCTTTATTCTGGTGACAATAACATATATATATTTTGTAAACAATCACCAGCATTCTGCATCCGCCACTAGGTGCTCGTATGACGTTTGTGTGACCAGGACGAAGGTTTCTCGCTCACGACTAAACATGTAAAAGTCTCCTGTATAAACGTCGAACCACATCGCATTGAGCCGCACCTTGTCGGCCACAACTCGCTCCATTATGAACTCGTGACTGAAGATGTTCTCTAGTTGCTGGAGCGTGTTCACCTGCGCATAAAGAACACATTGTAGACCATGGGCGTCGATAGGTGGGGGGTGAGGGAGACACCTTCTCAATGCATGGTTGGCTGCAGCTCACAATTTGATCTAGCTTATATTCCAGTAAATATTCATCATGCCGGTTTTGCATCCTTTTGTTGATATTAATTAATACGCACTAGCCATCAATCACATTATAGGTGATTACTTTCGTTTGCTCTGTCACCCCTTGGCTTGCAGCCTAGTGGATGCTTATCGCCTACAGCGGAACCAGCAGATTCCTGCACTTTGTGTAATTCGATCCCATTTAAATGATGACAAGTTTCATTGCCAAAAGATGGGATTGGGAAGACATAGACAGGCACCCCTGTAAAATCTGCACCTTAAATTGTCATTCTATGAATCAGGCAAGCAGTTATGGCTCCAAATGTTCCGTGATTGGGGCGGGTCATGGCCCCTATTCAAAACATGTAGCCAACAAAACTATTTTAAATAGCATACCATCAAGGCATTTGTTTATTTTAGAAATGAGCACATTATTTTAGAAGCATATTTACTATAAACATGTATATGTATTTCAGGTCATATGTGTATGTGTGTGTGTGTGTGTGTGTGCGTGTGCGTGTGCGTGTGCGTGTGCGTGTGCGTGTGCGTGTGCGTGTGCGCGTGCGCGTGCGCGTGCGCGTGCGCGTGCGCGTGCGCGTGCGCGTGCGCGTGCGCGTGCGCGTGCGCGTGCGCGTGCGCGTGCGCGTGCGCGTGCGCGTGCGCGTGCGCGTGTGTGTGTAAATTGGTCCCCCTTCCCCCAGTTTTAAACCGAATATACTGTAGACATTTGACCTATGCGATATGCTGCCTAGAACAAGGTTCCGCGAAGCTATACAAAATGGTTGCCGAACACGGGTTGTATCTAAATTTTGTTTAAATTATCGCCCACAGTAGTTGTTTTTAAAGCGGCAGATACACACAGGCATACAGGGTTTTTGTTGCAGGAGATGTCACGCCGTCTTACGACTTAATCGCAATGTAATTCACATATTGTACTATTATAATTGTTGTTGACAAGGAAACGACTTGACGAAGGTTGCGTGGCCAGTTGTGATAGTGACGTAGGTAGCCTAAACCACGACGTAATGGTTTCACCAATGAGTGTTGTAGACATTGGCGTGTTTGGCGAGACCGGCATTTATGGCAAGATAACCAGTGCCCTATAGGAGGGTCCCGGGGCACGGGGAACATAGGCCTATATGTCTACCGCAGATTTACGGGACATTCCCCCGGTTTGGCGAATCTCAGTGGGGATTGGTGATATTGCATGGTTTTTTGAGAGACTGAAAGTAAGATTTTTCGTTAGCTTCAATGGAGTAGGAAAAGACAGGGTTAATTGATTCAATTGTCGTTATTTTAAATTATACATGACAAAATTATATTCCTAAGCAAAAATGGTGATTGTTTTGTAGTAATTTTTGGACGAAGAAAATATTTCTGACATTAATGCATAACTAGATACTTATAAGTAAGTCAAAGAGGAGGGCCAACGTGTAACGTAATATGGCACTGATTTACAAAGGCTCTGCATCTATGATGCTGGTCATTTTGAAAAAATTATTTTTCAGGGATTCGAAGATTCTAGTTCTAGTTGCTTCCAGCTAACTAGTCTGTATATATTGTGGTTACAACGTTATGATCTTATGACGTCTCATTGAACTAGTCTTTTTCAGAACATTTACGCCAAGCCGATCTTTCTATGCTAGCACTGCGGGTGGTCATTGTAAGGGTACTTGTCGTCCTCTGTGGTTCTTCTACGTCCCAAATTTGGACGGAACCGACATTAGCGTGATTCTCCGACTCACGAGGGATACACAATCCCCGATGTTGAGAGCCAAGTGTTTACACCAAATATGCAATGACTGCCGCCGACGACACAGGCGGAAGTGTTAACTATTATACTAGCAGCGCCTTTCAAGATTATTGTCATTCACGTGTCTGGCCGTGAATCAGCGTACTCACCCACCATACGCACGCACGCACGCACGCGAGCGCACACACACACCCGCGCCACACACACACACACACACACCCTCTCTCTCTCTCTCTCTCTCTCTCTCTATCTCTATCTCTATATATATATATCTCTCTCTCTCTTACACACACGCGCACGCACACGCGCACGCGCACGCGCACGCGCACGCGCACGCACACGCACACGCACGCACGCACGCACGCACACGCACACGCACACGCACACGCACACGCACACGCACACGCACACGCACACGCACACGCACACGCACACACACACACACACACACACACACACACATTCACCTGCGAGAACTTGTCAACAGGACTGAACTGGTTATCCCGGTCTATAAACGCCTTCAGTTGTTTTAGGGTACTTCCTGTCACGAAGGTAATGGGGCCTACTCCGCCAGCTTTCTCCAGTTCGTGGTACTTCTTCACCGTCGCCAGTCCGTGCCGTTTGACCCACTTTGCTATGGGGGTGCCACCAGTCTCATTCACAGTGTCACGTGACGCAAACAGCGCGGCCATTGCCTGAAGCACGCCACACTTATTAGAGACATCTTCAACGAGACCCGCTTGCTGCAAATCCGGTTGTTTCGCGCAACAATATGTAGTTTCTAAATATGATATGTATAAATTAACCGCAGTTTTAATTACCACAACTAGATGTGTACATTAAAATGTTGTCTAAATGGTCAAGAGTTTCAACTGAGAAATGGAATATTGGCAGAAGTCGACGAAGCTCAACATCAAGTCAGATATGCACATTAGAGGACACTGGGGTTAGTTGTAACAAAACCAATACATTTCAGGATTGCGGGTAGGTTTCTTAACCGATCGAAACTTTTGTCATGCCAAAGGTTCCCCACGTCTCTCATGAATACAACTGGTGCAGAATTAAATGTCTGGTTTATTACATATTTGTGGCATAATGAGTTATATGAGGTGTCATTAGTTACCCCGGTACGCGCGGTAGTACCTCTTTTCCTTTAAAATGGCGTAACTTTACGGCGTGTCGACGGATTCACGTGATATCACACATGACATGCTCATATCTATTGATGAACATGCTGTCGTCATGCAGAATAATTTGCAGTAGCAGTTTTGTCTGCATGCCCTCTCTTACAACTTACCCGTGTTACAACTAGCCCCGGTCGCCCCTACCAAGTACAGACGTTTAACGGGAGACCCAGTGTGTTGTTCTGCATACTACGAAATACAGAAATGATAAAGGGAGACCCAGTGTGTTGTTCAGCATACTACGAGACACAGAAATGATTAAGGGAGACCCAGTGTGTTGTTCTGCATACTACGAAATACAGAAATGATTAAGTGAGACCCAGTGTGTTGTTCAGCATACTACGAAATACAGAAATGATTAAGAGAGACCCAGTGTGTTGTTCAGCATACTACGAAATACAGAAATGATAAAGGGAGACCCAGTGTGTTGTTCTGCATACTACGAAATACAGAAATGATAAAGGGAGACCCAGTGTGTTGTTCAGCATACTACGAAATACAGAAATGATAAAGGGAGACCCAGTGTGTTGTTCTGCATACTACGAAATACAGAAATGATAAAGGGAGACCCAGTGTGTTGTTCTGCACACTACGAAATACAGAAATTATAAAGGGAAAACCAGTGTGTTGTTCTGCATTTGCATATACTTTCACGCAATTTGCCTCACACAGTAGTGCCTTTCTCTTAAACGTTTCCATTAGGTACATGTCTCGTAATAATGTTATATTGTTATAACCACCGATTACACCTTGTCATCTACAGTGTTCAGCGGCCTTACATGTGTCAGATGAATATGATTCAAACTATAGCGCTAGTTTTGTTGCACCAAGGCCGGTGTAAGCAAGGACAATATTATTTTTTTACAAACTATATCCATATGCTCCTTTTTTCTTTAGTGTCATTACGTCACGATGTCATTGCTTATGTCACGATGTCACGATGTCACGATGTCACGATGTCACGATGTCACGATGTCACGATGTCACGATGTCACGATGTCACGATGTCACGATGTCACGATGTCACGATGTCACGATGTCAATGTTTATGTCACGATGTCACTGTTTGTGTAACGTTGTCAGTGCTTATGTCACGATGTCATTGCTCATTTCATGTGTAGCTCTCATCCAATGTGTGTCGGCGTGTCGTGCGTGCGTGCATGTGCTGGTGTGTGTTGTGTGTGTGTGTGTGTGTGTGTGTGTGTGTGTGCGTGCGTGCGTGCGTGCGTGCGTGCGTGGTGTGTGTGTGTGTGTGTGTGTGTGTGTGTGCGATGTGCGCGTGTGCATGTGTGTGTATGTAAGTGCATGCGTATGTGCGTGCGTGTGTGTATGCGTGCGTGCGTTTTTGGCGTACCTTACAGTCGGAGTGACCACACACGACCACGTGACGAATGTTGTTAACGCAACAACCCAGCTCCAGTGCTGCCGCCTCCGTAGACGTCGCGTTTTCCCGCAAGGTGTCGCTATGAGGGACGAAGTTCCCAGCATTCCTCACGAGCAACATGTCACCGACGTTACTCTGTAGAAGTCGCGTCATGATGACGCGACTGTCAATGCAAGACATCATCACGGCTTGGGGCTGAAACCGAAAGCTTTGTATTTGTTTTGAATCTGCAGCGAATATATTTGTTTGCAATCAATATAGCATCTATAAAGCAAAATATACTGCGCACATGGACGCACACACATGCAGGCAGGCAGGCAGGCAGGCAGGCAGGCAGGCAGGCAGGCAGGCAGGCAGGCAGGCAGGCAGGCAGGCAGGCAGGCAGGCAGGCAGGCAGGCAGGCAGGCAGGCAGGCAGGCAGGCAGGCAGGCAGGCAGGCAGGCAGGCAGGCAGGCAGGCAGGCAGGCAGGCAGGCAGGCAGGCAGGCAGGCAGGCAGGCAGGCAGGCAGGCAGGCAGGCAGGCAGGCAGGCAGGCAGGCAGGCAGGCAGGCAGGCAGGCAGGCAGGCAGGCAGGCAGGCAGGCAGGCAGGCAGGCAGGCAGGCAGGCAGGCAGGCAGGCAGGCAGGCAGGCAGGCAGGCAGGCAGGCAGGCAGGCAGGCAGGCAGGCAGGCAGGCAGGCAGGCAGGCAGGCAGGCAGGCAGGCAGGCAGGCAGGCAGGCAGGCAGGCAGGCAGGCAGGCAGGCAGGCAGGCAGGCAGTCAGGCAGGCAGGCAGGCAGGCACGCACGCACGCACGCAGCACGCACGCACGCACGCACGCACCACACACACACACACACACACACACACACACACACACACACACACAACGTGGTCAATTGCGTGATATAAGTTCAGCTTCCAAGTGGCGCGGGCACGTGACATTCAGGTCACTAGGTGCAATCTTAATATTTCACGAAACCATTTAAGCCAGCAGTACTGTGCGCGAAGTCATAAAAAATCGGCATTGCAGCATAATGTCTGACACAGTGATGCCGTTTAAGGTCCAGTGACTTTGCAGCATGGTAACAGGGGCAATTTCGGCTAACATATTGAGCATTTCGTCTGACGTTTGTGTATGTCGTCTTCAGCGACTGGGCCCATCTTTTGAGGGCATTCAAGGGAGGGAGTCTACGTGTCTGTTCGTCTATCCGGTAATTTATATAGGGAAATCTGCTGTGTTGAACGTGGGAATTGGGCTAAACGTCAAATCGCAATGCATCATCTCGGTCATTTTCAGTAGTGCTGCAAATAAAACTGTTGAAACTGAATCTTTTGTTTACTAGATGAACGTGTTTCAATATGAAAATTTTCCAACTGCGAATATTGTTATTTATTGTAGTCTTAAGAAACGAACACCTTTCTTTTGATATTGTAAAAGTGAGGTGTTTTCCTTCACTTCCGCCTGAGCTCGCGTTCCGAGCAAGTTGGTTCTTAACTTTCTGTGTTTTTCGCCATTGTCGTCGTCTTCATTTACCGCGTCTACTACTACTGCTACTGCTACTGCTACTGCTACTGCTACTGCTACTGCTACTGCTACTGCTACTGCTACTGCTACTGCTACTGCTACTGCTACTGCTACTGCTACTGCTACTGCTACTGCTACTGCTACTGCTACTGCTACTACTACTACTACTACTACTACTACTACTACTACTACTACTACTACTACTACTACTACTACTACTACTACTACTACTACTACTACTACTACTTCTGCTACCAATAATAATAATATTAACACAACTACTTCTATTCCCAATAGTTCTATTACTACTACTATTGATGCTGCTGCTGCTATTACTACTACTATTAGAACTACTACTACTGCTGCTATTTCTTCTAATACAACAATAACAGCTGCTTCTACTACTACTAATAATAATAATACCACTACCACAAATACTTCTATTACTTGATGGGTAAGCAGAGCCAAGAAATACGACGTCTGCGAGAAGACATAGCGACAAGCAAACGTCAAGACGGCGACGCCGACGCCAACGATGGGGGACCACAGGCAGTGACACTGCTTGTGGGGAACAGCCTGCTACGTGATGTACGCGTTGATAAAACGTCCAGTGGCAATCCCATCAAGATTCGAAGGAAGGCGAAAACCTTGACACCAACGGGCGGACGTCAACTTGAAAGTGAAGGAAGCGGGCAACGAAGTCGACGTCAAATTCGTCGACAACGACGCAAATTTCATTGACGACGCAGCTTTCCAGAGAGACGGGTTGCATCTATCTGAGAGCGGAGTTGGCAGATTGCTGTGAATCTGTCTCTCCCAGAACAGCCACCGAAACATTACAAACGCCAACATCGACACGTGTCAAATGCAACGAACCACGACCGATTGCCGAACGCAAGAGTGGCACCTGACGGTAAGTGGACAGTGGTCAAACGTCGTACTCGTCAGTCGATGGGCAAATGTGCCAAATGCGGTGAGACGAACCACGTCACTGCCACCTGCAGACACCCTGACAAAGTATTGTGTCGTTAGTGCGGGGAACGAGGACATAAAGAAAAGCATCACTCCCGTCATTAGGAAATGAGCCTAAACGATCTGGCCATGGAACTTTCCCTGAACACACAAACCGAGAACTCTGATTCAACGCGGTTTTGTATTCCGAATCCAACAGCGGACAAAATACGCAAATGGGATTTGCCTTCCCTAATTAATTTAAATGCCAGATCTCTGAACAGTGAAAAAGTGGACGAATTGCATGTAACTGTAGCAACACATGATGTTTCAACTGTATGTGTTAGTGAGACATGGTTTAAAGACTATATGGATTCAAGTAGCCTTACCATGCAAGGGTTTTGCTTGGAGAGAAAAGATAGGGGTCATGGACGAGCCGGTGGTGTAGCCTGCTACATTAGAAATGATTTAATGTATGAGAGGTTTAATTATATGGAGGTTCATGATTTCGAAGTATTATGCCAAAGAAAACGCCTCTAAAATGTTAATATGTACTGGTAGCATGTTTATATTATACTCCAAAGACGGAGTATTTGAAAATATGTGATCATTTAATCACCAACATTGACTCTGTAATGTGAAAACATCCAGAATGTGGTGTGATCATAACTGGCGATTTCAACCAGTTGCGGGATAACTTTATGAAAACCCACTATAGATTTGTTAGTAGTTAATGTTGTAACACGTGGACAGGCGATATTAGACAAAATATTGACGAATATGGAGGAACTGTTACTATTTCCGAACTGGGGTCATCGGACCATAACATGGTTTTGCTTAAACCTAAAGCGAAAAACTCAGTTGATACTGGATGCGTGACACGGTTAACCGTAAGGTGTATGGGGCCAAAAGAAAAAGCCACATTCAATATATATGGCTTTATCAGCCATCAAACGGGAACCCCTATTTAGGCTTGATTCATGGGCATATCAGTATTCATAATTATCAAACTGTTATTTGCAACCTGATAGAAATATGCTTTCCTACTAAAAATGTTACGAGGCATACGGCTGATAAACCATGGGTCACAGGCTGGTTCAGACACTTAGTTCGTAAAAGACAGCGAGCTCACATGAGTGGTGATTTGAATCAAGCAAACATATTGCGTAAGTAAGGTCAACCGAGCCGCTTCGAAACATAAGTATAATTTTTACCAAACACAAATTGCAGCAATGCATGAATCGGGATCCCACGATTGGTGGAAGCATATGAAAACAATAATGGGACTTAAAACAAATGGCAAATCATGCATGCAAGGTCTAGCTAACAAAACAACGGATGGTGATTGTGGCTTACTGGCCAATACACTGAATGATTTCTTTGTGTCAGTGAGTGACCATTTGCCTCGGTTAAATAAGTCACAAGGTGTTCGACGTTAACGAGGAACTGCCGGATCAGTATGTGATAAGCGTATGTACTACTTTTAAAGCCTTGGACAGTGTTAAAGCCAAAACAAGGCTACTGGGTCTGACAACATCCCTGCATGGGTGTTAAGAAATTATGCAAATGTTCTCGCCTCTCCATTAACTGCTTTTTTAACAATTCATTAAGAGAAGATTTACTCCCTATGGAATGGAAAATGGCCAATGTAATACCGTTGCCAAAAACAAGCCCCCCCTGTGTCAATTGAAAAAGACATTAGACCAATTTCACTAACTCCAATAGCTGCCAAGGTGTTTGAATCAATACTAATGAAATGGGTGGATGAAACAATTGAAGGTGAACATTAATGTTAAGCAATTTAGAGGAATTACGGAACGTCCACAACAGACGTTCTTGTCGAACTGGTTCATATGTGGTATAAGGCGACAGATAAATTGAATTCTTATGTCAGAGTTGTAATGCTAGACTTTAGCAAAGATTGATCTTATTAATCATCATTTGTTGCTAGATAAGCTACAGTCGTATGGGTTGCCCGCACCTATTCTAAGATGGATGGCAACATTTCTATTAGACAGAGCTCAACGAGTAAAAATAGGAAATGAATATTCCCATTCTGGTCATCCCAATGGGGGAGTACCACAAGGGACATTGTCTGGACCTAAATGTTTCCTTGTTTACATAAATAATTTAAGAACGACTGTTCCATTATATAAGTATGTAGATGACAGTACGTTATTTGAAATATGCGACAGAAATGATGTATCTGTTATACAAGAGTCGGTTGATATTGCTGCTAGATGGACAGAACAGAGTGACATGAAAATTCATTCGGAAAAATCAAGCACTATCCCGAATATAAAGATTGATGGGAGGGATATAGCATAAGTTTGCCATGCCAAACTATTAGATGTTACCATTTCTCAGGATCTTACATGGAACAAATACGTGGATAATATTGTGAAAAGGCTGGTAAACGCTTGTACATGTTATATCAGTTAAAGCGTGCAGGGATTACACAGAAAGAGCTGGTCAGTGTATATGTTAGTGTGGTGAGACCAGTTCTAGAATATGCATGTCCTGTATGGCACACTAACTTGCCCCAATATTTGTCTGACAATATTGAAGTTATACAAAAAGGGCATTAAAATGTGTTTTTCCTGGATTGGGTTACGCGAAGATACTTAGACGGTTTAACCTGGATACGCTGAATGTAAGACGGGACAGCATTTGTCAAAATATTTTGATAAAATTAAAATTATCTGCTGCCAAACAAAAGACATACCGAATATAATATTAGACAAGAAAATGTGTATCCGTTACCAGTTACTAGAACGAATAGATTCCGTAACTCATTTATACCGTGGGTTTTATATAACTGTCACTAAAAAGACTATTAATACGGTATGATTTGCGGAATCAAATGTATTTCTATTGCATTTGTACGATGTTTTGATGAGATAATTGTAACCTATTGGAATGTCAATCCAACTCAGTTGAGTTGCTAATAAAACATGTGTTATTATTATTACTACTACTACTACTACTACTACCTATATTACCAGTAAAACAATTACAACTACTACTGATATCACTAGTTCTGCTACTCTTACTCTTTGTCCCTAATAACTAACTGTCAGTAGTACCAAAACTACCAATACGTCAACAATTTGTCTTCACGGGTAGAATAAACAACAAGTCTTACTGTACAACATCCGTCCGACATATATAGTGCACTGGCCAAGCAGCCTAAGTTACCTCGGGATTGTCACGAATGCGTTGAAAATCTTTCAGCATCTGTGGTCGAAGGGTCGCCTGATATTTGAGGACACCCCTGAGTAACTTGTCGAGGCCTGGCATCGTGGATGTGTCACTGGCCACGTCTTCTCTTAGTGCGAATGTTCTTAATGTCTCCAAGGTATCATCAAAACGTCATAATTACACCATAGTGACGTCATGATAGCTTGCAAAAAATATCTGGTAATAAGCGCCCAGCCAACTAGCTCGTTGGCTGGGCGCGTATACACGTGTGTGTATGTATGCATGTGTACATGCGTGTGTATACGTATGTATACACGTTTATATGTATGTATGTGTATGTGTATGTGTATGTGTATGTGTATGTGTATGTGTATGTGAGTGATGTGTATGTGTATGTGTATGTGTATGTGTTGTGCGTGCGTGCGTGCGTGCGTGCGTGCGTGCGTGCGTATGTATGTATGTATAAAGTATGAATGTATGTATGTATGATGTTGTATGTGTATGTATGTATGTATGTATGTCATCGGGGAAAAAGTATGTATGTATGTGTATGTATGTATGTATGTATGTATGTATGTATGTATGTATGTGTATGTTATGTATGTGTATGTGTATGTGTATGTGTATGTGTATGTGTATGTGTATGTGTATGTGTATGTGTATGTGTATGTGTATGTGTATGTGTATGTATGTATGCATGCATGCATGCATGCATGTATGTATTTTTATTTCATAGTTGGCCTGAGAGCCAATCAGCGTCTCTACCCTAATCTGGGGTAAGGCCGTCCTGGCGGTTAACAAATGCAGAGCATGAGTTTTCCCAGGCAGCGTTGAGGGGCTTAAAAGTGCTGCCACCTCGCGGAGCCTGGGTAACCGAGGCTATCACATGCACAACTTTGTCAGCGGCTCCAAGAGCAGACTTGGAAAGCGTGGGAGAAGAATGGGATATAACTGCAAAAAGTGGAAGGAATTGGAGGCTATTGGTAGAGAATGTGGTGAGGGGAAAGAGAACAGGTAAAAAAACGAAGACAGGAAATCATGGCCAACCTCGATCACCCTAGACGAGAACAATTAACAACAATGTCAATATAAGACAATTTGAAAGAAACAACCCAGCAGGTGGAGACACTGTCGGTGTATTCTACAGGTAGATCTGATGAAACTACCTTCTTTCTCGTTATCTACGGCCGGACCTTTGAGTGTTATCATCAAACTAGAACTAGACGTGTGAACACCGTCACATGCTACCTTCGGACGGACACGACATTTGTATTACAAATATTACTACAGTAGGCATACGTAGACCTTCAAACATTTGCGATTTCGAAATCCGGTTTAGGAATTTCAAACTACTAGTCATGTCCACTAGTTACTTCGCTCAATTTTGTATTGCATCGGGTTATTTTTAGTCCACTGCCAAACCCTTCTCTCTTCACACCCAAAGTTGAGATTAGTATTAACGCAGGATTATTTGCTCATTAATCTAGATGACTATGACAAAATCTGCACATTTCTCCAATGAGCACAATAATCTCTACCATGCAGTTGTTTATTAAACTGCATGACAACAAAATCGTCTGATAAACAATAGTCTTAACACTGTAACGGGTAGATGGTTTAACTTTCGAAATATAGTTGTCAACGTTTCTCATACCGAAATACGCCTATTAAACGCAATACCGACACTATACAGTGAAGGATTTGTATCATAAAATAGAAATCGCCATGCAGTTTAATCGTATAGCACGCTGTACGTACGTGACGCGGACGTTAATTACGTGGTGTGAACGTTTTCCGTGTAGTGATGACTTATGACGTCCCAACTCAACAGTGTTGTTTTTAATGTTTTCAATAGGATTGTCTCTTGACAGAGGTGAGTTCCTCTCTCTCTCTCTCTCTCTCTCTCTCTCTCTCTCTCTCTCTCTCTGTCTCTCTCTCTCTCTCTCTCTCTCTCTCTCTCTCTCTCTCTCTCTCTCTCTCTCTCTCTCTCTCTCTCTCTCTCTCTCTCTCTCTCTCTCTCTCTCTCTCTCTCTCTCTCTCTCTCTCTCTCTCTCTCTCTCTCTCTCTCTCTCTCTCTCTCTCTCTCTCTCTCTCTCTCTCTCTCTCTCTCTCTTCTCTCTCTCTCTCTCTCTTCTGTCTTTTTCTCTGTCTTCTCTCTCTCTCTCTCTTCTCTCTGTCTCTCTCTCTCTCTCTGTCTCTCTCTCTCTCTCTCTCTCTCTCTCTCTCTCTCTCTCTCTCCGTCTCCCTCTCTGTCTCCGTCTCCGTCTCCGTCTCCGTCTCCGTCTCCGTCTCCGTCTCCGTCTCCGTCTCCGTCTCCGTCTCCGTCTCCGTCTTGTTTGTTTGTCTATCTCTCTATGGCTCTGTCTGTCTGTCTAACTATCTCTCCGTGTGGCGTGTCTGTCTTTATTTATATGGTGTGTGTGTGTGTGTGTGTGTGTGTGTGTGTGTGTGTGTGTGTGTGTGTGTGTGTGTGTGTGTGTGTGTGTGTGTGTGTGTGTGTGTGTGTGCGTCTGCGTTTGCGTGTGCGTGTGCGTGTGTCACATACGTGGTGTGCCTCTGGTCTATTTGAGGAGTCGGTGCAGAAAACGCACACATTCACACACGCATTAACACTGCAGTAAAATATTTCTTTGCAGCATCATGTCAAACATCTGCCAACGTCCCGGTTCGTATTTAGCCGTCGTCGACCTACTAAATATGCTGCATCACTGTCAAAGTGCTATGTTTGACTGTGAGCTAGATCTGTGTCGCAGATCTTAGTGGTGGGTGCAGGGCAGGCGTTGTAAATAAAGTCAATCAAAGGTGACGCACGTATTCCTTGTACGTACAATTGACGGAGACCTTGTAAGTGTAATTAATTACCTTTCACTGTAAGTTTAAATTACCGATACTTCCTATACACTGTATTTACTAATCATATCAAACAATAAAATAGTGTTGTCCCTATGTAATAGTGCTTTATAGTAAAACAATATGTATTTATCACCAAAGGTACACATAACAATGCATTACGATACATGCTATAATAACGATGTTATAGGGTATAAGTATGGGTTATATATATATATATATAATTTATATATATATATATATATATATATATATATATATATATATATATATATATATATATATATAATAAACACAAAAAAGTTATGATCCATTATGAATGTAACAGCCACCAGATCATTATAAAATACCCCTACCCCGGTTAGGCACTCTTCATACCCGATAATCAACAAGGAATTGATTATCGGATCAAGGAAAAGAAAAAGAGTTGACTATGTTATTTATTCAACCAGAACCGATTGTTAATAAGCAACTCAGATATAGTAATAATAAATAATCAAATAGGCCCTAGTATCAAAAGCGCCCTCTACTGCTAGAAGTCTCACCATAGCCGTTGCTTCAGCATTTCCCAAATTCAAAACAAGACAACCTTTGCTAACACAGACATTTATCACCAATTAGAACATGTTAACATGAAACATGCATATATTTCTATACATTAGACAATGGCATAATATTGAGCAAATCCCTAGTTGAGTATCCCGTGGTTTGACCGTTCAGTTGCTCGTCCTGCGTGCAAGACACATAATTAAATGGACCATGTCGACAAGCGGTATACTGCGTATAGTTCGCATGATATCGGCGATACATAGAAATATGGTATGAACACTACCAATGCCAGCATTTCGTTGTTTGTATTTTATATACAACGCATTATCCAGTCTTGATGACTGCGTGGAATACTTTATACTTTATACCCTCTCAAACCTGTTCAGTCAACACCATCTAGACTTCTTTACCAGTCCTGGTGACTGCGTGGAATACTTTATACTTTATACCCTCTCAAACCTGTTCAGTCAACACCATCTAGACTTCTTTACCAGTCCTGGTGACTGTGTGGAATACGTTATACTTTATACCCTCTCAAACCTGTTCAGTCAACACCATCTAGACTTCTTTACCAGTCCTGGTGACTGCGTGGAATACTTTATACTTTATACCCTCTCAAACCTGTTCAGTCAACACCATTTAGACTTCTTTACCAGTCCTGATGTCTGCTTGCAATACTTTATACTTTATACCCTCTCAAACCTGTTCAGTCAACACCATCTAGACTTCTTTACCAGTCCTGATGTCTGCTTGCAATACTTTCTACTTTACACCGTCAAACCTGTTCAGTCAACACCATCTAGACTTCTTTACCAATCCTGATGTCTGCTTGCAATACTTTCTACTTTACACCGTCAAACCTGTTCAGTCAAGACCATCTAGACTTCTTAACCAATCCTGATGTCTGCTTGCAATACTTTATACTTTACACACTGGCAGAACTATTCAGTCAACACCATCTAGACTTCATCTTCGCTACAGTTACTGAAGAAACCACGTTGTATCTGTTCACAGTGGTCCAACAGTTGTTGTCTGCGTGCGAATGTAGTTATCTGATTTCGATAAATACCCAGAGACGCCTGCACAAAGTCATATTCGATCACAAAACACACACACGTACACCCGCATGCACCCGCACGCGCCCGCGCGCCCACACATACATATCCACTGAACATTCCCAGTTGGTTATATTTTAAAAAAATGATATACTACATTAACATAATAAAAATTCCGTTAGTTGGTCTTTTTCAAATCTACTGCGCCAATTTACAGATAATACTCTATTATTAGTTACCATTTTTATAGCTATATACATATAAACGACCGGAAAGAATTCGTCATGTGACATACGTAAGTAACAGCGAATTTGTTTACACGTATCTATCAAATGTTTCACACTAATGACGCAAATAATAACGCGTAGCTTTAAAAGAATAAAAACTACAAACTATAATCGTATTTCTGTCGTAAGATCATGTTATATAAGATTATAAACAAATCGTGTTATACACTATTTTAAACAATATCCCATATAACACGTTGACCCTCAGTGTTTTGGTGTGCTTTTATGTCTACTTGAATGCCACGTTTATTTATATTTACAATATAAATGGCAAGATTGTATTCATATATACCTCTATTATTATATTTGAAGATTAGAGTTAACTGAAACATACCTTTATTTTAGCGATGATGACATCTAAAGAGACATAGTTTATATAGTGCAATATAAAATGATTTCACGACGAAAACGACCAGGCCGTTTCATTTGACCGCATAATCACCAGCATTCCGCATCAGCCACCAGGTGCGCATAATTCGAGTTTGTGACTTCGACGAAAGTTTCTCGCTCACGACTGAACATGTAAAAGTCTCCCGTGTAAATGTCGAACCACATCGCACTGAGTCGTACCTTGTCGGACACAACACGTTCCTGGATGAACTCGTGACTTACGATGTTCTCTAGTTGTTGAAGTGTGTTCACCTGACACAAAAACAAAGCATTATTATAGATAGTTGCAAAGATAACTGTACTCATCTGGTGGCGAAAAATAAGCTTGTTTCATTGTATAACCTATATAATATTATTTGATATCTCCCACATTGCATGGCCTATAAAATAATCTTTGGTTAGTCTCTCGTATTGCATGAACTATATCATTTTATGTGGTTGGTCTCCTGCAGTATACTGTTATTTGGTTAGTTTTATGAACTGTGTGGCCTACATGCTATTATTTAGTTAGTGTACTGCATTGCATGACCTGTATAGTCTTATCTCGTTTGTCTACAGCATCTTTCTGGCATCCACTGGAGGCTCCAAAACTTTGTTTTCCAACATAGTTTCGTTCTTAAATTAAACTCAACACTAGCTGACGTCGTATTTCAACCGTAAACGTTTGGTTGTAAACTGCTCTTTCAAAAAAGTATTCAATCAAAACTGTCCCATGCAGCGTATATTATATTACTTTTACCATTTGTATTGTATTTAAAATAAGCTACCAATGTCAGCAAGTTACCTGCGAAAACTTGTCGACTGGTGCGAACTGGTTTTCCTTGTCAATGAACGCCGTGAAGCGTCTGTTTGTACTTTCCGCCTCGAACGTGATTGGTCCGACTCCCCCGGCAGCCTCGAGTTCACGGTACTTCCGGACGGTCGCCAGCCCGTGTGTCTTCACCCACTGCGTCAAGGGGGAGCCACCGGTCTCCTCCACCGTGTCACGCATCGCAAACAGTCCGGTCATCGCCTGAAACACGTTTTCATAATTCCACAATATTTCAATAAATCTAATGTTAGAAAAGATTGCGCCTGACGTCACTTCTGAGACGCAAGTAGCACTACGGATAGTGCCAGTCTGCGCCGTTGCGACCAGGGTGTATGAAATGAGCGATAAAATATCACGTTGATGAAAACCGGACCGGACGTGCGAAACGCAAATTTGCCTGCGATTATGTGGAATTATATCACTACCGGACTTGTATATCAAATGAAGGTAAGCTTATAGTTATAACGGCAACATTAGGGTGGGCTCAGATTCAACGCACAATACGATACACACAGAGATGAATTTCGAAATATTCAATGATTATTACTGTGAAAAGTTGCTTAAAATGTCGTTCAATACAATAACATCTTATGTTTGTTTAAATAAGTGTCACGGATTATGGCGCACTAGTCACGTGATTTACGCTTGCAATTAAAACATGCCTCAAAACTTGTTCGCCTCGTGTTAATTAAATAAATTTACTGAGAGATTAGATTTAACAAGATTTAACAAGATTGCCACCTAGAGAATCACCTCTAGATGGCAGGTGGACAAGGAAGCCATTTGGCTTATCGAGAGTCCAACCTATCTATCTAAATGTACCCCGCCCGTCTTAGGTATATGTCTATTTTATTTTTAAACATATTAACACTACTAGCACCTACACAATCAGCCGATAATCTGTTCCATATATACATCCTAACGAACAACCCGTAGTATGTATACATACCATAAATGCGCTG
Source organism: Ridgeia piscesae (assembly GCA_025642075.2). Classification (NCBI taxonomy): domain Eukaryota; kingdom Metazoa; phylum Annelida; class Polychaeta; order Sabellida; family Siboglinidae; genus Ridgeia; species Ridgeia piscesae. The sequence continues at coordinate 55,408 of JAODUO010001069.1, read as the reverse complement.
CACATTAATGAGTTTACATTTATCGCGCATGCGCAGAAACGTCAATCGGAACGTTTATAACGCCTGAGAAATGTAAGCGCTACACCGTGATTGTATGAAAGTGTCAACGTCACCATTACAGACATGTATACTAGTAAAAAGTGCATGTAACAAGACCCGTGTCATAGATACGCTATTTAATATGAATTACTTGAAAATACGCTGCTAATGAGTTTGTCTCTGGGGAAAAAGAAGATTGCAACTGTGTAAAGCTGCTTATGGAAATATGGATAATGTAATGAGGATCCGTGCTTTAGTTGGTAGTCTAGTACTATTGTGTCGACCCCCCACACAGACCGGTTAACGTTTCGAGGGGCGCAGTGGCACAGTGAGTGGAACGTCAGACACCCAATCACCAGAACCCAGGTTCGAATACTATGTAGACACGGATACCTGGCTGTAGACTTTGGTGAATATGGTCTTTTATTGATATACGTGCACGAACCGTCTTCGTGTACTAGAGGCAGCTTGGCTAAATGCTTCCTATAGAAATCAAGCTGTATTTCGGGTGGTTCGTGGGTCATATTGTCAGCGACGTCACTGTGAATAATACCTCAACGCAACGCCTGTTGAATATCTTAACTCTACCAACGTGAGTCATTTGAACCGACGTATTTTCAGATTTCTGAAATTCGTTTAGTGGGACACAGATGTGGGTTATCGGACACGATATACCTGATATAAGAGTTGTGTACGTGTGCATGAATGCTGTATTGTGTACAGGCAGTCGTCTTGATCAGTATCGATACAAGTCGGGCGGAGTGGCGCACGCGTGTACCGACCTACTCACGCCGTTCACGTGTTTATGTTACTCTCGGAGCAGCGCGTGATGAGTTGATTGTGCAAAGGTCTCTTGCGTGACGATCATTGTGTGTGTGTGTGTGTGTGTGTGTGTGTGTGTGTGTGTGTGTGTGTGCGTGTGCGTGTGCGTGTGCGTGTGCGTGTGTGTGTGGGTGGGTGGGTGGGGGTGGGGGTGTATGTGTGGGGAGTGGTGTGTGTGTGTGTGTGTGTGTGTGTGTGTGTGTGCGTGCGTGCGTGCGTGCGTGCGTGCGTGTGGGTGGGTGGGTGGGTGTGTATATGTGAGTTAGTTTATATTTGTGTGTGCCCACGTGTGTGTTTGTGTGTGTGTGTGCGTGCGTGCGTGTGTGTATGTGGTGTGTATGCGCGCACGCGCATGTGAATCTGCGTGTTTTTTGTGTGCGTGTGCATGCGAGTGTCAGTGTGTGTTCATGCGTGCGTACCTTGCAGTCGGAGTGACCACACACGACCACGTGACGTATATTGTTGACGACACATCCCAGCTCCAGTGCTGCCGCCTCCGTCGACACCCCATTCTCCCGTAAGGTGTCGCTGTGCGGAACAACATTCCCGGCATTCCTCACGAGCAACATGTCTCCCACGCTACTCTGTAGAAGTCGCGTCATTATGATGCGACTGTCTATGCACGACACCATCACGGCCTTGGGCTGAAACCAACATACACTCATAGTAGAACGTGTCAATAATTGATTTCGTTATTTTCGATTATCTTTACTTCTACGCCAGCAAGCAGCAGTAGTAGTAGTAGTAGTAGTAGTAGCAGTAGCAGTAGCAGTAGCAGTAGCAGTAGCAGTAGCAGTAGCAGTAGCAGTAGCAGTAGCAGTAGCAACAGTAGCGTATATCCGTGACTTCGGAGTTCGGACTGTCCTGACAGAACCGCCATTACGCATTCGCGTCAGTATCTGTTAAGTTTTCAACAGGTACTGATTCGCCAGCATGCAAATGTTACATCGACTAGCGCGACCTGACAGAGAATGCGAAAACCAAAACGGAAGAAAAACGTGGATCGATGGGTGAGATCAGAAACAGACTGAAAGAGAGAGAGGGGGGGGGGGAGAGCGAGAGAGAGAGGGGGAGATAGTGCGAGAGGAGAGGAGTGAGTGAGTGAGTGGTGAGTGAGTGAGTGAGTGAGTGAGTGAGTGAGAGAGAGAGGAGAGAGACAGAGTGAGAGAGGGGGAGAGGGAGAGGGAGAGGAGAGGGAGAGGGAGAGGGAGAGAAGGAGAGACAGAGACAGAGACAGAGACAGAGACAGAGACAGAGAAGAAGAGAGAGAGAGAGAGAGAGAGAGAGAGAGAGAGAGAGAGAGAGAGAGAGAGAGAGAGAGAGAGAGAGAGAGAGAAAGAGAGACACCGCCAACATCGAATTTTGTGAAATGCTAACAGTGTCATTCACGCGACAATATCTCCCTAGACATTTCTGACATATCGCAGTCACGTTTGTGGACGTGCCCGGCCCGGCCTTCTCGCTTGCAGCAAACCGTGTCGTCTGATTGCGGTCAGTAGATCACGGCACAGTCTGTGTTCGCGTTATGCGATATCAACAGGTGACATTAGTGGACCTGGGAGGGTACATCAGTCAAATACGAGATAACCAATGGACATCGCGTTTCATCACCTGGAAACCTTACGAAGTGAAGCGATCTAGGGGAATATCGGCGAGACGACGGAGAGTGCTGGAAGCTGGGGCACCATCTTGCAGGTGATAATGCAAGATACGTCTATCCCTGCCCTGTTCGGCCGGACAAAGCACTGGCTATAATACAATTATAGTGGTTCTGGAATATACCTGATGCGTATGCTTCCAGGTGTCGACCCCCTCTGGAACGATCAGACAACACTGTGGTCAGTCTACTTCCAAGACACCGCCAGAAACTAGAGATGTAAGATCCACCTACATTTCTGACGTTTAAATTTTACTCTGATGACAGCATGATCGAAATGTCTTCTTTTTCAGCAAGCATCCACTTTGACCTGCGTTCACTGTCTGATACATCGTGTTGCTTTCTGCGATTACTGTATACGCCAAACAAATATGTCAACATCGCCTGTTTTGAAAGAGCTTCATTGGCTACCGGTCCGGGAGCGTGTTCAGTTCAAGACAATGCTATCCGTTCACAGAGCTGTCAACTGTCGTGGACCAGTGTACTTGCCACGTTTGGAATCAAGTACCTGTTCCAATACGATAACTAAATAATGAGGGTGCTTTAAAGCTTTTAACCAATATTTCAACGGCTGCAAGGACACTTCCGTGAAAAACCATAGAGATGGAAAACAACAGATGGACAACTAAACTTGCTATGCGAGACACTGCCAACATCAAACTTTGCGAAATACTAACAGTATCATTCACGCGACAATATCCAACAGTTCACGTACTGTCCTTATGACAGTACCTTAGGACAGTACGTGAACTGTGCGTCATTCGTAAAGTTCAAAAGAGAACTTTAAAACAGTGTAATTAAATTCTCCGTTATTAAATGATCTCTTAGATATGTGTCTGTTTACTCTGTTACCCTTCTAAATTTGTATTTGTTTATTTATTTATTTGTATCATCCATACAAAGGCAGTCCGTATATAGTCCAATAGTACACCGTGGATCAGCATGGACCTGAAGCTGTGCTGGGTTAGAATTGCTTTTTTTTAGCAGGGGAATAAATAGAAAGTTAGGAAACTATAAAAATAAAATCGAAGCTTGGCAACAACGGCAAAACAAATATAGACGAAAATTAAGATTAGAGCGCAATTAAAAACTGAATGGTTTTGACATCTTGCAAAGCAAAAAAAATCAACGAATACCCTGGAGGACATGCGATTGACAGCAACGTACAACAGCGCAACTGGAGCCAAAGTCTAAAGCGAAAGAAGAAGAGACAAATGACAAAATTGGGTCAGGTTACGAAAATAGTTTGTAACTCATCAGTCAGCGAAGCAATTTACTCCCTATGACTCCGCCGTTGCCAGGAAGGCATTTCGCATTTTTACTAACCCTGCGCAACCTCTTAACTTTAGCATTTCAGAAATATTCATCGTTTTAGCCAATTATAAAATTATAGACGTAAGACCAAATTTGAGTTCCCCATAGGCGGCCATTATAACGTTTCATTCGCTGCCTGCCATGTTTTTTTCTCTAACATTTCAAACATTAATTACCCGTCGTTCACACACGTGCTATTTAAAATTCGTGAAATCCTCATAGCTAATTTTCGCACAATCCAATATCTAACCTGACACCCCTTAATTTCTGCTACAACCAGACATTGATTTGCCTGTGTCGCACCACCAATACAAATTACGCCTGTATATATACGTAGAAAAACACCGACTGACATATGTCATAATTTAACAGCTCTGATACCACGCTGCACAAATACATAATGTCTACTCATTCAACAAAAACAAGGCCTCACAGAAGTTCAAGCGACCTGCATAACACCATATATATTGGGGACTCTTTCGGTAATGGCGGACGAACCACTTATTGTGGCTTTATGTTTAGGTTGTATGTCTAATTTTATTTCTAAGGTATTTCAGGTGCTATAATAATGTGCTACCTATATAGATTATACTCGTATTTAATTTCAGAAATGTATGACATTTTTAAGATGCATTATTTTATTACTTTTACATTATTAATGTGAAAGTAATACTTTTTGTATTACTTTCACATTAATATTTCACATCAACAAGTTCAACTTGAGTTCGTTTATATACCTACATATACAGTCTGGTCAATCAATTATTTGCAAGGAAGAAGATTATTCTTTTGCCAGATTTTACGCTTCCTTCCAACCGTGACCCTGTGAGTTTCACATGTGAGTTAATGAGAATTTCAAAGCAAAACACACCGAGACGGTAAATGCATGGTTAAAAGGATTCGACAGTTTCGGTTAGTGGTTTAATTCCTGTATTCCATTGATTTTTTTTAAACACCACAGGTGTGAAAAACAGCATGTAATCGTGATCAGGCAACGTGCATGGTGGCGCCTCATTGTGGAGTGTTGAAAAGGAGAACTAATTAGTATTAGTAACCGCGGCCTAGCGGATGAACTCTGCCCCTTCACGCCATTGAACAATGTTAACTCCTCCATGGAAATTCATCAATACTCCGGCGGCTGCCTGCGCTAACGGAGTCATCCGTGTCCAGTGAAGCGACGCGAGACGACCGCATGTCTGTATACGTTGACTGACACTGCATATAAACAACACCAAAAAACTGCCGTCGCAAAGCAGAAACAAACATCGTCAGCTTGCAATTATGATTTAACTATATATTATAATTATTACGGCTTCACATTAATTATACAATTGCACAAGAGAGCCGGATATAAGTTGCTTAAACGGCGTGTTTATTCGACACGATTTATTGTGTGGAAATACGAACCGCATATATAATAGCGGAAACTATGTAAACAATACACCATATGGTAAACACATAGCTAGCATGCATGATGCAAGCACGCTAATAGCCTAAGTAAAAGTTTCACTGTGTTGAATGCAGTAACTGCAAAGCCTGTCAGTAGTGGTGGTATATAGAGATCTAACTCGTCAGCGAAAGCACACGTGAATTTCGTCTGTTTGGCTTGCAGACTTGGTAAGTTAGCGTTCCGTATAGTTATACTAGACTAGGTCTAGGATCTACGCGGCTACGGCTACGCAAAGCCAGGCAGTTATAAGTACCAGTGGATAAGAACCGTGCACTGTCGTTGGGCAGTTGTAATGCATGGCCGCTGTACATTACCTCAGGATTGTCTCGGATACGTTGGAAGTCCTTCACCATCTTCGGTCGAAGCGTGGCGCGATATTTGAGCACGCCACGAAGCAGTTTATCCAGGCCGGGCATCGTGCACCATTCACTGCGACGTCTTCCGTGGTATCACGCTAGACCACTCTCCATCTATCGGTCACGTCGATCAACAAGCATCATACCGACGCATGCGTAAACTACACAAGTCCACGGCCTACTTGTACGCTGTGTAATATTCACAACAAACAAACAACTCTTGCTGCCCGGAGCATTGTCAATGAACGGGGTCGACGCACACGAGTGCCAGTAGCTGCCGACGTCAGTGCTCTATTTACGAGAAAGTTGTTTGTGTACGGAGTAGCGCTAACTAGGTCATTGTAAAACAAACCCCGTCGAGCCAGCGAGTGACAAATGCCGTGTGTAACGCGTCCAGCACTCCGGCTATATTTAGTGCAGGCAACTTACGAGGGTTTATTTTCGTGCGTTGACTGGACGCGAAAACGTTGCGTCACAGCCATCTGCGATTATTGGATTACGTCGGCGTTCCACTCAACTGGTGTACACCGTGTCTCAACTCCTGTCGCACAAATTCACCAGTCGTTAACTCGAGGTGCTCCGAGTTCACCAATTCGTGGCTATGTATATATAATAAAATTATTATCTACATTATAAAACAGTGTTTCTCTGCACATGTATGTATATTCGGGGACCCACAAGAAACTCCGTTAGTTTTGCATGTATCGAGATAATTAATAAATATATAATTATATATATATATATATATATATATAATTTATCATCTCATAAAATGTATTATACATTATACAGTAATATTTTGAGTTATATATATATATAAGATGTCTTAAAATTATCAATTATCTACTTAAAATTATTATGTGAAGTTAATAAATAAATATTTTAAAAGGCGATAGGTGGAGTTCCATGCAGCAATTTCATGTCTTTCTATACATCATGGTAAAGACAATTATGCCATCTATAAATGCGTCACTGGATGTATATACGGAGACATCTTGTTCTCCTCTTGTCATTCCTGTCACCAGGGCTGAGGTCGCCCATGGTTATACCACAGTCTTTTCGTCGTCTTTTCTTTCCTAACTTTTCTCTCGCTACGTTCTCTATCAACATTCCCCAGCTCAATTGTTTTGCTGTTGTTCTCCATTCTCCTTCCACTTTGTCTAGATCTTCCTTAACGCAGTCCTGTTGTCGCATTCTCTACGACATGAACGAACCCTGGAAGGCGATATTAGTGCACATGAATCAAACTTTGGTCGGCTACGACATACAACGCAACGCAATGCACAGCCCGTTGGCTATTCAATGCATACTAAGTAGCTGGTGAATTAGTCGACACTCAATTAGTAGTCATCAATAAACAAAGACGGCCGGGTAATCGATGGCGTCGGAAAGCGACCGATATTCGTGGAGCGGTGACTCACCAAGACTTGTCCCGTTATTTTATATTGACATACTGACATATTGAACGGCTCGAAAATATTCTTAGTATAATATGCTGTTTTCGGTGGTCGAGCCATTCATAGTAATACTATTGTGAACATTTATGTAGCGCCCTTTTCAACATAAATTGCTCAAAGGCGCTTTACAACTTCTATCATTAAAACAAGTCACAAATAGTTATGGAAACATATATTCGTATATCAACGGATAACAATGTATATATGTATGTGTGAGTATCCGTGTGTGTGTGTGTGTGTGTGTGTGTGTGTGTGTGTGTGTGTGCGTGCGTGCGTGCGTGCGTGCGTGCGTGCGTGCGTGCGTGCGTGCGTGCGTGCGTGCGTGCGTGTGTGTAAATATAACAAATTACAAAATATATTTAAAACTTGCATAAGTAAATAATAAATAATCATGACAAACACGAAACAATAAAACGATTTAAATTGGTAGTGTAGCTCTCAGATATTTGTATGGTGTTGTCTTGAAGCATGGACAGCAAGAATGGCTGTTGTTTCGAATGTCAAGTGATCGATGTATTCTGTAATTTCAAACCGGACACAATGAAACAGCGTTGAGGTTGTGGCTCTCAAAATGTTCACATTGTGACTAATGCATTTGACTGGCAAAGAACATTACCTTTTATAACCGTACAGAACAGTGTCGCTTTAAAACACAAGTGTTCGATCAAACACTGTCTAAATTAATCACGAACGTGCATGCGTATATATATATATATATATATATATATATATATATATATATATATATATATATATACGACCAATTTCTCGGCGTGTGTGTTCACAACATTACATTCGACATATAAATAGTATTATATTCACGCTGGAATGCTTTGCGGATTCTCGCAAAATGGTTGAAATATTAACCGAACTTATCTAACTGACATTCAATCTGACCATTGCCTTAGACGTAACCGACCTCGTGTCCCAAAGTCCACACGGGCGGACTTTATCCTGGACATACACTGGACATAATCCGAGACGGAGTAACCAGTCCTCAACAACACCCTATAATTAGAATTCCTTTATATATGAGCGCAGCTGGAGCCGATTGAGAAAGTGTAAGGACAAACGGTGTCTTCTAAGCCGAACCAGACACCTTTCATTGTGGAGTTGCTGCTATTTACTCGCCGGGACGTTGATTGCAAACCAGCTATAGATGCATTAACATTTTAACGATAAATTATGAAGAAAGAACGAATAAAGCGCTTCCCGTTCAGTGGCGATTTACCTATATTAGATATTTTTGGTTATGTTCCCAGTTTATGGCACCACGCCCTGCTAGCATGTAGCCAGCAGACGTTCGTAAGACTACATTTGACTTTCCCATAGGCGTCCATTATAAAGTTTCCTTCATGTCCTATGCAATTTGAATAGGTCTGTTGTCGAAAATGTCAAATTCGTGACATTCTAACACCTCAGTTTCCCACAAACCACTTTGAAACCTGACACCCCTTCATTTCTGCTAGAATCAGACGTTAATCTGTCGTGTTGACACCATCAATCTAAATAACACCAGTATCAATACGCAGAAAAACACCGACTGTCATCTGTCATAACTTGACAGCTTTGATGCCACGCTGCACACAAACATCAGTTCAACTCACTCCACATCCACACTACACAATTAAGTCCTGAAAGAAATCCAGACAACCAGCATAGTGTTGTTTTTGTGGGGTATTCTTTTGTCGGGTGGACGAAAACCTTATTGTGGACTTACGTCAGCCTACCGCGGAGTAACTACTTGCTCCGCAAAGCGTGACAAGGCCAGAGAACACAACTAGTGTACTTATGCGCGAGGGAGATTACTCTTTGTCACGGCTCGAACAATGATCCGTTCAGTGTCAAAGTTGCCGTCTCGGGGCACCGAAGCACTGCGGCGCCGACAGATCTGTGAAGTTGGCAGGACCTGCCTATCACACATCGTGTCCTTTATAATTATAGGCCAACTCAACACAATCATCTTATTTAGTTAATCTTACGCTTTTTCCTGATATCCCCCAGGTCCGTTATATCACTCGCATTCCGGCCTAGTGGCTACCGCTAATGGAAGTCAGACCACATTTGCATTTTCCATAGGCGACCATTATAACGTTTCCTTCATTTCCTACTAATCTTTGAAGAGATCTGTTATTGACAATTTCACAGCATATTTACCCTACATAGACAGAAGTTCTGTGAAAAATTCGTGAACTTGTAATACCTCAGGCGCCCACAAACTTCTTTCAAACCTGACACCCCTCCATTTCTGGGATTGCCCCTGATTACATCACCAAGCAAAATGACAACTGTATTAATACGCAGAAATGCACTGACTGGCAGCTGTCGTAATTTGACAGCTCTGATGCCACGCTGCACGAAAACATCATTTCTAATCACTCCACACTACATATGGGGAATGGCGGGGGAGCACCTTATTGTGGTCTTACATCAAATAGGGGAGCGGTGGTCGCGCGGTAGAGCGCCGGACTGTCACTCGAGGGGACGGTGGATGATTCACACCTACCGCCGTTTCTACTAAACCTAGGCAATTTCGTTCACCCCACATTTGCCTGTGTCTTTCGGAAGAGACAATAAAAGCCGATGGTCCCTTCTATCTGTTGTCTATGCCAGGGGAAGTAAAATAACCGACTCGGGGGGTAAATGTATACCCTGTAGTGGACTCACTAATTCTAGAGGACTAAGAACTCAAAAAAACAATGACGCAATAATGGTCAGTTAGTTGACCGAGGTCATTTAATGGAAGATGAACCCTAAAGTTTCGGCGGTTGCATGCTCCAGTGATAACCCTTACCTATCCCGGATCATGATTACCCTTATTGATGTGTGCATGTTGCGACGCTGAGCTCGGATTCTTGAGGATACTAATAATAATAAAGTCTTTATATAGCGCTAATTCCCGCATGGCGGATCGATGCGCTGCACAAGAAATATACTAAATGTATATTAATAAATAGAAATGTAAATTATATAAATTAATATAAATCATAGTAATTTTTTATTTTAACATGCACTAGTAAACCTTTATATGTAAATTATATAAATAAACTAAACACTGCTTTTAAGATGTATCGTACTAAAACTTGGTATGTAAATTATATAAATTAATATAAATTTTAAACTATATATATATATATTCATTAATCTGAAACATAAACACTGATTAAAACGTGTATGACACTAATGTCTAATAAAAACATATGTCTTTAAACACTTTCTAAACATAGGTAATGTTCCGGATGCACGAATGTTCACAGGTAATTCATTCCATAGTCGGGGTGCTGCTGCGCCCAATGCCGAATCACCAATACACTTCTTTGTTATGCCTTGGTGCAGTGTTGGCGCATAGTTCTGGCGTAGGCGTCCGTCACGCTTTCGTGGTTATTATTATCCTTATTATCCTCGTGTGTCGGTGACATTGCTGAATACAATCACCAGTCTCAACACGTCGAGGCTTGTCGTCCTGATAACAATTGTAGTTCAAAGTCAAGGCGAGCAAATCATCTCGTCGCTCTTCAGACCTGAATGTTCGTGTTTCGAGTCGCGACGTCAACGTGGATATATTTTTATCTACAATGTCCATGCACATTTCATCTAGAGCCACCTCAAAGCCGAAGATGCGACAACTGTGCTTTCGAGAAATACTGTATGCTGATGTCACTCGACTTGTGGGGCACTCTCAACAGCAGTGTGTGAACATACACCATGTCGCGCCCCTCTTCCTACCCCCATCCATTCTGCCGATGTCTGTTATAAGTGGCGCCGAGACAAAACAGCAATAGCGCCGCGCGACGGAGAAGATTTTACCTCCCGTTTTCCTCGTCTTCCGATGTTCCAATGTCATGATCCGAGAAGGCAGCGACATCGGCTGGGGGGCGGGGGGTGGGGGGGGGGCGGGGTAGAGTTCTGGTACTCAGCTCCCCCGGTATTCATTTCGCTGACGCACGTGCATAGACGCGATAACTAGGCGGGGTTGCTGCGGCCCTGGAATTTCTGTGGGGGGGGGCAGGCATATTGTTTTACTCCCCCTGAAACTCAGAAGTTAAGGATGAGACGGCAGCGATAAAGTTTCACTAGCACACACAAACACAAACAAATGCGTGTGAAAACACTGTCGTTTTAAGGACATTCGCGGGGAAATGGGAGGAGCCGAGATAATACCGGGCAGACATCATTTTCTGCCCTCCCCGAGTAAAATCGAAATTACTTCCCGCATAACTACGCAATAACTAAGCCTTAGTCGGTCCCTAACCCGGATGAGAAAGAAAGACGATTGAGCGTGGGGCTAGCTCGTAAAAAAACTACTCGCTACAGAAACGCTGACAACATAATTTACTGAGAACACTTGCCTGGAAGAGGAAGCTAGGGTCTTCCTTACAAGGACCTATGACGCCATCTGGCGAAAGCCGCAAGATCACGGAAGCCACAGGACCGAGCACCCTTCTTTCGACCATGCACATTAATATGGGAACATGGAATGTGAGAACCGTGTACCAGACAGGAAAACTGTAATTTGTACCAAGATACGTAGAACATTACGTCATTGTTGTTCTCATCGTGTCTCTGTGTGTCTGAAGCGCGGCTGAGCCTCGACTTCTGTTTTCTTTTCTCCCCCTCACTGTTCTTGTGTTGTTCGTCCGTCCGTCCGTCCGTCCGTCCGTCCGTCCGTCCGTCCGTCCGTCCGTCCGTCCGTCCGTCCGTCCGTCCGTCCGTCCGTCCGTCCGTCCGTCCGTCCGTCCGTCCGTCCGTCCGTCCGTCCGTCCGTCCGTCCGTCCGTGCGTCCGTCCGTCCGTCCGTCCGTCCGTCCGTCCGTCCGTCCGTCCGTCCGTCCGTCCGTCCGTCCGTCCGTCCGTCCGTCCGTCCGTCCGTCCGTCCGTCCGTCCGTCCGCCCGTCCGCCCTCCGTCCGCCGTCCGGTCCGTCCGTCCGTCCGTCCGTCCGTCCGTCCGTCCGTCCGTCCGTCCGTCCGTCCGTCCGTCCGTCCGTCCGTTCGATCTTTCCATCGCAGCAGTTATCTTCGCAAGACCAAGGAATTCTCGTTTCCGGTCCGTTATGGGCAACAGTTAACGAGGCCACACACGACTATAGTCTCCACCCAAAATTGTTATCCGAAGCGTATTCAAAGTCATAATTACTTCAACGCGCAAACCGTTTGCAATATAATAACTTATCTGCATTAGAGTTCGTATCCGAAAGAATGCATTGCTCGTTCGAGTCGTTAGTCCGATGAAAATGGCAAAATATCATGAAACGATCGATATGGCGGCAGACGAGCTTTCTTACAGGGTTATTCTTACTTAGCCATTTCCAAATTAACAATGTCAGTCTAAAATCGTAGCGTATGCATCGTTGTTTACAACCTACACATATCCAGGGTTGGCAACACAAAGCCAATTATATATCCAGAGATCTATGTCAATGATAATGGAGATAACAGGGCTGACCCTAGCGGATATGTTCCGAACGAGTACTACTCACGTGACATCATCGGCCTTGTCCGACTTTCCAACGGCTCTTTCATTCGCCGAGATAAAATCAAGTCTGTCTGACCCACTAACCGTATTTTGGATGTTACCGTCATTTATGTAGTATAAATAAACTAATAATTGACTCTTGCCGTTTGCTTGGGTCAGTCGATGGCATCGTGCGCCTGTCTATTCAAACCCTGTTGTCGGGTATAATTTATGTGAGCCGCTGGTCCGTTCTGTCTGTTTATGTCAGAGGAAGTAGAAAGTTCTATGCAGAGAAACGGACACACATCTTCCATGGACTCATTTAGCTGGGATTTCTTTCTCTTGCCATGCATTCTCGCTCAACCGACTGTCTGTCGGCTGCGGAACTACGCCGAGAAGACAGTCTGGTTACTTAGTCGGCTTGTGTTTGTTTATCCGCCTGATCTATACAATGCTGAAACCCTCACGGACACTGGTTAATCCTACCGTAATTTCTATTTTTATAAACAACTGCAAATTTGTATTTCTATTTATTTTATTTTATTTGTATGTTATCCGTGTAGGGCTAAACAATGCTGCCACCTCACGGATACTGGTTAATCCTGCCGTAATTCTTATTTTATAAACAACTGTAAATTTTTATTTTTACTTATTTTGTGTTAATATAAGTTCAATGTTGAATACTTTTCATAGGATATCATTTTCTTGTAAAAATATATCGTTATTTTATTTAAAATTTCATGTGTCTGGGGTATAAGCTGGGGTAAGGCCGTAACAAATGCAGAGCTTTTCTTTCCCCAGGCAGAGTTGAGGGGCTTAAAAGTGCTGCCACCTCACGGAGCCTGGGTAACGAGTCCCCTGTTGAGAACCCTTGCATTGAAATATAATTGTGAGTTGGTAATTATGAATGCATTGTATTTTGGTGAACCATAGTCACTGCCTATAGTGTCTTCACAATTATCACCTAATTGACATTTTATCTAGTTTTCAGGTCCTTCCTAAACATACGAGATGATCACAGCTAAATTGTGTGAATGCAGTCAATAAAGTGTTTGTTATTTCACTATACAGTTCACCTGAGTGGTCAATGTTTGTCACTTTAAAAGGTGACAATTAACAGTAAGCCTAATGTTTTTAACCGGAAGACACCCGACCCCTGGCGCGCGAGGATGGATGGCACCCTTCTGGTCTAGTTCTGTAACGGTTTTTTTCCATAAGGTTTTCAAGTAGCGATAAGCGATGTTCATCTGTTATCACGCATTCTGTTGCCGTGCCACGTGACCACGTACATGGAAAACCGATCGACACAGTTGTATTGTTAGATTATCACGTGAATGCTTCAATATAAATTAATAATTATTGAACACTTATGTCACCAGTCGGGATATTGTTAAGCGGTATGGATTGATGTGGATCTCGATTGAGGACAACTGAGGAGACAAGTACCGGACCCAGTGACCACCCTCACCCTGACGGTTGAAAGACAAATAGTGGCGCCACCTGACGGAGTCATGTTGACGTACGCGAAGAAGTTTACCTGTAATCTTGGGTGTACGATCGTTTTTTTTAACCTTGTCTTGTTTATTACATAGAAGTAAAATTTGATGTTGTGGGCGGTGTAATCATTTAGACAAAAACTTAAAATTAGTTGTCGACTAGTGAATATTCTGTTCGCTGGTGGCTGGCACCAACTGAAATTAAATGGGTGTTCCGTTGGTCTAGCTGTTCAGTCTCTAGTGAATGACACTAAACCAAGATATACGGATTGTGTTCACTAGTGAATGACACTAATTGAGACATATGGATTGAGTTCACTAGTGAATGACGCCAACTTAAATCAACACAAAGGCACTTAGTAATTTAAGTAATCAGTGGTAGGGCAACTTACAGGCGCATTAAACGTAACACACACACACACACATTATTAACTCATAAATAATATTCATAAGGCAATTTCATGGTCATAGATCATAATCGAGTTTCTGTATTTGTCTTCAATGGCATTTCATTTATATATGCGTTAACAATTCAATCATGAATCATTACATCATTGCGTTATGTAAGAAACAAAGTTTTAGGCAGACAGAATTTCTATGAACCTACGTGAAACTTAATATAAGATATGAGACTGGTTTTTCGAAACATACATTTTGACGAAATAAAAAACACTTCTAAATCACAATAACATTGTAAGCACACGCGCACACACACACTGTGTGACAAAGTCTGGAGATATGTAGAAGAGGTTATCATGTTTCTAACAGGACGAAACCACAACATCCCAGAATGCATCATCCGTAACACGCATAAAGCAAGCATATAATGCAGTCTCCTCAAATAACTGCAACTCGCTGTTGCACTGCCAAAATTATTTTCTTGAACAAACATTCAGAATCGTGTGACATTCTGGGAAGACTTAAATCTGACTCGCTCGTCTCAATTTTTAAATGGAACTTGTCTACCATCCCCTAGAGACAGTTTAACCTACCTTTGCCAATGTCTTGCTAAGTTCTCGCAAAATCACTGGATAAATGTTTAATTAGTCTGGGTCTGACTGCACCAATTTTATGCAAAAGGCCAAGCACATACTCAAGACTTAAGTTCTGTTTTGTACATTACCTAATCTGTCAGTAATGATTACATCTTTTGAAGATTTTTAATAAAGTATGCGCACCCTCTTAAAATAATTGCGCATAATAGCAGTGGTAGTAAACATTACTATTCACAATAAACTTTATAAAATTAATACTAAATTATGGGCCTAAACATACTGCTGTAATTCTACTGGGTTCAATACTTAACAATTTACGCACCTTAATTAACTACGGATTAAATTAGCCAAGTAGCCATCTTAAAAAAGTTACGTTTGTAAATCCACAAAATGTGCGACCTTCGTCCGTTTGTATACAAGAGTCATAAATAACCCGGACGTATGAATAAGACATCATGTCAACCCTGCACTGTCAACTCCAGCGATCGAGATCGCATCTTCTACGAAGCGTGTGCAACTGTGCACTATGGTTTCATCGAGTGAAAGGATGCAGCAAGCGTCGGTTGAATTAATTTGACAGATACGTCGAAGTCACCTATGTAGCTGAGAATTTCACCAGTGGGGGCGCCACCTGCAATGAGTCGTAATTCGGCGAGACACGAACGGAACAAGCAGCTGCCCAGAAATTGAACATGATCGGAGCGAAGTTTCACAGCCAATGTCTTGTCGTGGTGCACAGGTTTTACACTCCAAGTTAGTCTTTTACAAGTTGAAGTGTTGGCCAAGGACCAGCCATAGGTGGCGCCACTATACGGCCGTCCTCGAGCCTCGAGAGTTGAGTATGAGCGGCCGTGCATATTCTACAAAGTCATCTATTAACACAGGCCACGCTCCTGCAACAGAAAGTACCATGTGACAGGGAGTGTGCAGTAACTCTAGGGAGCTGTCATTAGCTGTGTGTCTAGTGTCTACTGTCTACACCTAGTTATAGTAACACAATACATTGTGGGTCTGACCGAACCAATTTTGCACAAACGGCCAGGTGGTGTGCCGGGTGGACGTAATGTATGTTGTGACAGAGACTGTCACCCCCTCCCTGTCACCCTCGCATCGGCCTACACAGCCACAACAGGTGCTGTTACTTTTCAGGGCACAGAACCAGGGCCACTTGTGACCGACAGATGCCAAATTAATACAGTGACTTTTTATCTTTCACTTATACAGAACATGTACAATTTAAATACTTAATTACTGAACTGTGTGTTTGTGTGTTTGTGTGTTTGTGTGTTTGTGTGTTTGTGTGTTTGTGTGTTTGTGTGTGTGTGTGTGTGTGTGTGTGTGTGTGTGTGTGTGTGTGTGTGTGTGTGTGTGTGTGTGTGTGTGTGTGTGTGTGTGTGTGTGTGTGTGTGTGTGTGTGTGTGTGTGTGTGTGTGTGTGTGTGTGTGGTTGTGTGTGTGTGTGTTGTGTGTGTGTGTGTTGTGTGTGTGTGTGTGTGTGTGCGTGCGCGTATCTTATGCATGAGGATTCTGCAAAACCTTTGATGGGTTATCATGAGAACTACTGTGTGAATAATAATGTTAATAATGAAGTTCATTTGCATGAGTTCTTTTTATTTATAGCCCCATGGCAAAACATTTGCTCCAACACATAGACTTAATTATGTAACATAAAACAGCAGCTTGATAAAATATTATAATACACATATATATCATATATATATATATATATATATATATATATATATATATATATACCATTAAGACATAAAGGTAGCAGTATCACTATGATTCATGGAAAATCTGGTATACTGTTATGTTGAAACAATGTTTGAATAAATAAATCTTTACAAGATGAAGTCTACAAATTACCTTCTTCATCATAGTTACTCATCTCGTCATCAATCATGTTACTGAAGTCTAACAACAGGTTCCACGTGTCCTTGGGGATTGACCTCTTGTGATGTTCCTGTGACAAACACACTTTGCATGATGTACAGAACAACACACTTCATATAATGTATAGTACAACACACTTCATATAATGTACAGTGCAACCCACTTCATATGACGTACAGTGCAACACACTTCATATGACATACAGTGCAACCCACTTCATATGACGTACAGTGCAACACACTTCATATGACGTACAGTGCAACACACTTCATATGACGTACAGTGCAACACACTTCATATGACGTACAGTGCAACACACTTCATATGACGTACAGTGCAACACACTTCATATGACGTACAGTGCAACCCACTTCATATGACGTACAGTGCAACACACTTCATATGACGTACAGTGCAACCCACTTCATATGACGTACAGTGCAACCCACTTCATATGACGTACAGTGCAACACACTTCATATGACGTACAGTGCAACACACTTCATATGACGTACAGTGCAACACATTCATATGACGTACAGTGCAACCACTTCATATGACGTACAGTGCAACCCACTTCATATGACGTACAGTGCAACACACTTCATATGACGTACAGTGCAACACACTTCTATATGACGTACAGTGCAACACACTTCATATGACGTACAGTGCAACCCACTTCATATGACGTACAGTGCAACACACTTCATATGACGTACAGTTCAATACACTTCATATGACGTACAGTGCAACACACTTCATATGACGTACAGTGCAACACACTTCATATGATGTACAGTGCAACACACTTCATATGACGTACAGTGCAACACACTTCATATATTACGTACAGTGCAACACACTTCATATGATGGACAGTGCACCATACTTCATATGATGTACAGTGCAACACATTTCACATGACGAACAGTGCAACACACTTCACATGATGTATAGCGCAACACATTTTATATGACCTACAGTGCAACACACTTCATATGACGTACAGTGCAACACACTTCATATGACGTACAGTGCAACACACTTCATATGACGTACAGTGCAACACACTTCATATGACGTACAGTGCAACACACTTCATATGACCTACAGTGCAACACACTTCATATGACGTACAGTGCAACACACTTCATATGACATACAGTGCAACACACTTCATATGACGTACAGTGCAACACACTTCATATGACCTACAGTGCAACACACTTCATATGATGTACAGTGCAACACACTTCATATGATGTACAGTGCAATACACTTCATAATTTCATTTATCAATGTTTTATATCATAA
Source organism: Ridgeia piscesae (assembly GCA_025642075.2). Lineage (NCBI taxonomy): Eukaryota > Metazoa > Annelida > Polychaeta > Sabellida > Siboglinidae > Ridgeia > Ridgeia piscesae. The sequence goes on along the minus strand of JAODUO010001069.1, from coordinate 37,159 downwards.
CACACCACATGTGTTTCTGTATTTGATCAGATATTCCAAATAAAAGTGTGTCTGTGTGTGCATGGTTGTAGGACATTATATATATATATGTATATATATATATATATAAATATAGTTTATATATACAGCCACCTTCATATACAAACTAACATGCATTAATATGCATATGCTTACATACCGAATTGTATTAACCTGTGAAAATACCCATATTTCCTGCTACAATAATCACATGCTACAAAAGAAATAATTTATCACTGGTCCACAGAACCAGTATCCACCCCCTCCCATCGTTCAGTGTTACACATAAATGAGTCAATCACCTGGCATCTAGACTATGACAATAACCAGTACCGGGAAAGCTAATTCAGCCTTCCAGCCTAGTAGGTAAGGTAAAATGACAGGGGACAACCTGCTAGCACACACAATACTTGTCACTACCTGTGTCACCTCACACAATGACTTACCTGTACAAATTTACACCATAAATCTAGAAACTTAAACCGGCCCGACAAGACGATATTCCAGTATGCTATCGCCATGTCTAGATCTGAAAGACAAACAAAAGATAAATCACACACAGAACCACATAACACTTGCACAATGGGGATTACAGTAGCACCAGATGACAATAAACTAGTCATTACTATGACCCCATGACCCCAACCAGACACACACTACTGATATAATGTAATCGATGGAAAGTGTTCATTGTGTGGTGCATAATGAATGGTACTAATGACTCAAAATATTTCTATTAACCTCTGAGTTTCTGTTTTATACCTCAAGCCAACTAAAAACAAAAATCAACGCATAATATCTGCAACATGCTGCATATTGTATGGTGCTACCATCTACTGGATAGTTGTAAAACACATTACAATCTACAACTTGCATCTGCATCTAGTCTATCTACCATCATGTGCTTGTTCCACCTGTATCCAGTCTATCTACCCTCATGTGACTGTTCCACCTGTATCCAGTCTATCTACCCTCATGTGACTGTTCCACCTGTATCCAGTCTATCTACCCTCATGTGACTGTTCCACCTGTATCCAGTCTATCTACCCTCATGTGACTGTTCCACCTGTGTCCAGTCTATCTACCCTCATGTGACTGTTCCACCTGTATCCAGTCTATCTACCCTCATGTGACTGTTCCACCTGTATCCAGTCTATCTACCCTCATGTGACTGTTCCACCTGTATCCAGTCTATCTACCCTCATGTGACTGTTCCACCTGTATCCAGTCTATCTACCCTCATGTGACTGTTCCACCTGTATCCAGTCTATCTACCCTCATGTGACTGTTCCACCTGTGTCCAGTCTATCTACCCTCATGTGACTGTTCCACCTGTATCCAGTCTATCTACCCTCATGTGACTGTTCCACCTGTGATCCCTTAGTCTATCTACCCTCATGTGTTCCACCTTGTCCAGTCCTACCCTGTGACTGTTCCACCTGTATCCAGTCTATCTACCCTCATGTGACTGTTCCACCTGTGTCCAGTCTATCTACCCTCATGTGACTGTTCCACCTGTATCTAGTCTATCTACCCTCATGTGACTGTTCCACCTGTGTCCAGTCTATCTACCCTCATGTGCCCCACACTTGATCAACCTACCTAAACCTTTCTGGCCAGGGTTTTTTGCATAGTTAAATGTGAAATGATAAAAGTCTTTGAAGCGGTTCACTTCTCGCAACTCTGGTTCCAGCGTCCGACAGCGAACTTTGAGTTTGTCGATCGAATCACACCTGAAAGAACAGAACTATTTTATTATTTATTTATTATTGCTATGATATGTAAATTACATTCCTTTTTATTATATATAATTCTTAGTACTTTTTCTGCACTCCACCCCACCCCACCCCACCCCAACACATGACATACTTTACAGATGACACCCCTAACAGTAGACAGTACAATCAGTGACTGACCCAAGCTCTGTCATTCCGGCCGTCCACTCCTCCCGCGTGAATTCACACTGTGTTGCTGCGTGGAACTTCCAGGCGAGGACGAGGACTACGAGGCTCTCTGGGTTGAGGTTGAGGTCCGAGAGGAACCTCATCATCCCCTCCGCTGTGATCTTGTCCTCATCGTGAGGGTCTACAGCACATGGCAAATATCAACTGAAATATCATTACAAGTAACAATAACCCATGTTTCTGCATTTTCACATGGAGTGATTGCTTCATTGATTATCCTAAATTAATACCAGATACATACAAGCTCCTGCCTGTTCTACTCCAGCTCATGTCACATGACCTGAGTCAGGTGACACAACAGTAATGCCAGTGGGCTGACGAAGGCCGTGGGAAGCGGCCCACTCACCTACACATTTTTTTGAGTGGTAATTACATATGAGAACAAACTCTCTTTTCTAAACAATACATTTGTGCCACAGTATAAATCATTCTGATGCGAGCATACCCTATTTTGGTTCATAGGTTCCCCAGATGTAATAATTGACAGGTGGTTGTGTTACCATGGTAATGCGAAGGCCAACTGAACCAGACCACCCATTGGATAATAACCTCAATAACGTGGCTGGTACCTTTATATTTGTTGAACAGTTGGTCGATTCTCCGCCGATCTACCGTCTGCCTCGACGAGTCTTTGTTGTACCTCTCAGGGAACTGAAAGTAGTTGTCTGCTGCAATGTCCAGCTTCCATTCGTGGGCACTTAGACACGCTATGGATGTTTTCTCGGACGCCTGCGTGAACGCCACAAACTGTCGCACTTTGTCTTTTTGTGACGACTTGAGTTTATGCTACAACATATCAATGGTACCACTGGCATTGCTCCATAAACAACAGAAAGGTCCCAACAGTGAATGCACCTGGTTCAGTAGACAGCTTTCTAGTAGTCTTAATCTAACAAGACTGACTGAAATTAATTGTGTTTAAAGTACTGCTATTCTGTATTATAACCTGTTATAATTTCACTGACATTGGTTTTATGGGTCATTCACAGGTTTATGGTAGCTTAGAGACCAACTATACTCTATAAGTGTAAACACTTTCTGACCACTGACCACGTGTGTGGTCATTCACTGACTAGTTATGCAGTTATTCTCTAGCCTGTCATGTAGTTTTTACCCAGACCAGCATATAGTCATTCACTGACCACTCATGTAGTGACCAAACTAGATTGCTTATCTCAGCACTGTGTATGAATGACTGCACTGTGTGAATTAGGCTACACACTTACATATCACACACTTCTAGAATAGGGGACATTTGTATTATCAATGGTAATTTCTATTTTATAATGTATCTGATCCGGGTGGGTTGATTCTGTCTAATAAAATGCTTAAAACATTTGTTTATTCTTCTTCCAGTAAATGCCCACAATCATTTGGCTGACTAGTTTGGCATTGAGTATTTAGAGGGTGATATCCGAGTCAGTGAGTAAACTACAGTTCTTTTCCATTTTCCTGGATTTTTTATGTTTTACTTCCCCTGGTATTTTACTATCTAGTGACTTTTCTGACACACTGGCAATGTTATTGTAGGGTAAATGATATTGCCAAAGTATTGACACTTTGTCTGATGTCAGTACTGAACCATTGACCAGTTGGCACCCGTATTCGAACGATGGTTACGCCAATTGGCGGTGTAGCACTCTGACCCTCAACATCACATTTTCAACCGCTTCTCATAATGCTCACAAATGTGCCTATCTCAGCATAACTACATTGCAAATTGACTCAGTAATCTGTATCAGCATGTTAAAAAATAAAACGTGTGCATAATAATATTACTTTAATATGACTGTGGCATATAAATAGCTACCTGGCATATTACGTTCCACAGAGTGCATGAACAAATTTAAAGCGCACCTTAAGATATTCTATTTTAAAACTGCTTTTAATGTCTAGTTCTATACATTTTTAGATTGACTTTAATGTTTTAAGTGGCTCAGTCAGAATATAATTTAACTTATGTATTAATTGGTTTTAGATTTATATATATATATATATATATATATACATGTATTTTACTTATATTTACTTTTTACAATGTGAACACTACTGAATAAAGCTTGCACTTTGGATTTTAGTGTATAAATAAAGTGTATTATATATCCATATTCCAATAGTTGTTACATTTCTCCCTACTGTCCTTTTACAAGAGTTACATATTCATGTGATGCATAACTGAGAGCATTCTTGGAATAGGACGTGCAGCAAGAATTCTTGGTCACATGTTTGGACTGTTTTGGTGATGGAAACCAATTGGAAAAAGCAAAGCTTCTGACCTAAACAGCTCCAAACAGCTACCAATAAAGTTGTGACGCTTATTACAGTTGCCAAAGATGTTCCTGAATGGATGCACTACATCTTAGGCAATTTCGTTCACCCCACATTTGCCTGTGTCTTTCAGAAGAGACTCTAAAAGCTGGTGGTTCCTTCTATCTAGTGTCTATGCCAGGGGAAGTAAAAGATCCCACAAGGTGTAAATGTGTAACCTACAGTGGACTCACTAATTCTTACTAGTGCACGATATCCTGAATTTTTAGCAATGTCCCCAGGTAGTGATGCAATCACAGATGAACACACAGTGCCACACACAAATGTAATCATCCAGTTATTTGGCTTAAAAGTCGATCTATCACAAGTTATGTGGTTTACAATTTCTAGGTCCAGTAAGTTATGACGTTATGTTGTCATTCTAAGTCTAACAGACCTAATCATTAAATGGCTGCTATTATATCTAAAACTGCAGATTCACATATTGAAGATTGAGATATAAGATTTGCATGTTTGTAACTGTAACCAACATAATCTATAAACGAATCAACGCCCACGGCTACGGTGACAGTGATTATGTTTTAGTACAACACAAGAAAGGCCGAAGCCTAGAGCCAAATAATGGTAGGCCCAAATGCCAATTCACTATATTCCACACTACAGAGTAAGTTGGGCAGTACTTAGTCTCTAGTCTACATTCTACTCTCTGTCTCCAGTTCAGTTACGGGGGTCGGTAGTTCTACTTCTACTTTTACTCTCGGGCTCTGGCAAGTGTCAAATCGTATATTTCCTTTATATATCATTTCATGATTGTTGAAAGAGCGTCGACTGCAAACGGTTATAAAATGAATAAAAACCTGCTGCGTCTGATGTCATCACAAATTGGCTAAGTATCAAAACTAACACATTTTTATAATTTTAATACTTACCATTTTCCCCGAACTCTGCGGAAGTTCCTTTTAGCTTTTAACACAGCACGCATGCGTCATAATCAAGAAACTATAATGCTTCCGCTTTGCAGAATAAAAGCAGTCAGTATAATTTATCACATTTAAAAACATGTATGTGTTTTAATAATAAAACATACAATTTTTCATGATAACATATTAATGTAAGCTATCATGTAAGATAGTTTGTTATGAACGCGAGAGTGCAATATGCACGTGACCCACCACGTGATCAGAATTTCCCGCGGCTTTTGAGAATCTTTGTGTGACTTGGAAAGAAATTACTTCTGAGTAACTTAACTCTACCCAAATTTAACGTTTTGTAACATGGCCGCTAGAGACTATGCAGCTGATAAGGGTATGTATATGCAATATATTTAAAACCGTAACAATTTAGTTGATTCATTTTCAAACGGCGGTGTCAAATTGGCTTCGTGACCCGGTGCAGGCTGCAGCTACGCGTCGCTTGCCGGACGTGGGCCATTTAAATTGAGAATAAGTTTACAGTTCGCCCAAGTCTAATAAGTTAGTCATGTTGCCGTACACTGCATGTACACACGTACACAAACTTATAATTAAGGTCGAACGAGTTGATAGCTACGGAAAATTGTGAAATAAAATTCATTATGTAAAACTAAACAACAAGATTTAGACGATTGTTGTTGCCGCAAAAGGATATAATATAGATTACAATAATAAAAAAGTTTATTTACTAGCAGTAACAGTGTTACCCCCAATATCCACATCTAAGGCTAACCGAACCAGAAATTATTTACACACATCTCTCCATCGGCTGACAGTTACAATGTGTTTGTTTTCGACCATTTGTTTTAGAGAATTAGATACATGCACTCTTTATTGTTTGAACAAACCAAAACTTATCTCATTATGACATACTGTGATTGGCAGAGAGCATCAAGTCTTTTCTGACTGAGTTCTACCGAGATGGAGACGATGGCAGCAAAGACTTCAAATATGGACAGCAATTGGTACGTACCAAATTATTTCGGTTTAGTTCCATCTGGAGCGGATGTTTGCGACTTTTTTGTCCTAATTCTGGGTGATTTCTGTCAACGTATTTTCCTTCCGTGACACATCACACCACTATATGTGCAGGTGTGTCTCTCGTAGATGCCCAGCTAGTCTCCATCATGGCTTTATCTCAAGACACGTCCTTTGGATGGGTAAAAAACATGAGGCAAAATGGTCTTCAGAAAGCATGTACATTGTCGGTTATGTTTTGAAAATGGATGTTACATGTGTATATGCATGGATTATGAAATATGTGTACACATCTGCATTGATTCCCCATTTGTAACATCTGCGGGTGTTGTCAACCATAGCACATAACATTTAACACTGCAGCACAGGATTCAAAGCTGGGTCCTCCCATGAGTCAGGTGGTCTTATTCAACCAGTCAGCCTTCTTCAGAACATTTATGCCATGCCAACCTTTCTATGCTGGAACTAAGGGTAGTCACTGTCTGGTGCGTGTCATCCTCAGTGGTTCTTTTATGTTCAAACTGAGATGGGACAACATTGACGTGATCTCAGAGTCACAAGGGATACACAGTCCCCCATGCTGATAGCCAAGTTTTTACATCAAATACTGTATTGTCCCTAATAGACTTGCACTACCTAATAGATGCCCACCCCCTTTTTTAGATGCGAAACAATCAATAAACATGTATTTGAGTGATGCAAAAATGCAACAGAAAAGACGCTACAATTATTAGCAAAGATGGCGCCGAGACTAATGCTATTCATAAATAACAATTGTGGGTAGGGCCACCGAACCGTTACTGGTGAGACTTTCGTAAGTAAATATATGGTAAATGTAAATGCTTACCACAAAGAGGGCTTCTGTTTTATATTTTATGGTACTATCAGAGAGAGGCCATCGTGTGCATCAAACAAATGGCAGATTTGTTTACTTTGGACACTGTTTGTGTAAATACGGTGCCGCTTGCATATTTTGTTGCATCAATCAAGACACACAATTATAACAAATTGTGCAAACGAATTTGACTAGAAACAAAGTTGAGATTATCATCCGTTTCAAAACTCCATTCCAGACGAATTGCCCGCGGGCACGGAGTGCGACTAGCATCAACCAACTTCGATAACAAGAATAAGTCAGAGTAATTGTCATATAAATTCATACTGATTCAAGCATATGTGTTTCAGTTAATAAGCTTTGCTTCTTTCGATAAATCAGACAGTTGACAATTTGAATAATTGCATCTGTTATTGACTCATGGTTCTACAGACTATACAGTCAGAACCACGTACATTGTTACGTTATCGACATCGATATCATGTGTCGACAATGAATTGCCGTTTCGGATGCACATGGTCAACGCAGCTTTGACATGCAGTAAATCCACTCTCTGTTCACGTTACGACATTTATTTAACATTATAAAAACAATTTGAATAACAATGAGATTGTACGTTCATTACGAAGGAAAAATTTTGATTTAAAAAAGATGTATGTCTCGGGTCATTCACTTGGAGGCCCTGTACATATGCATACTTCAGTGGCGTCACATTGCGGATTAGTCTACTCTGTTTAGAAGCCGATATAATGGGTGACCATATTCGTCCCACTTTGGGAAATTAATAGACGCGCACCCAAGCCTTCCTACTCGCAAGCCTTCCTATTAGGGACTATACAGTATTTGTGACTTTACATGCCTGCCCTGTCCAGGTACTGAACCGGGACAGATGTTCTAACTTCTAACCACTCCACCAGGAGGTACTGCTAGAGTCTTGTTTGGAAATGCTGTGTACCAGCTGGGTATATACAATATAACAATTATCCGACTTTGAATTTGCTACAGTAATCTTGAATACGTGAACATTGTCGACACTGTGACGCAACAGCGGGACATTCCGACGTTGACACTAATGTGTCATGGAAATACTGACTGGTAATATGGCAGTGAATATTATTGTTTTTGAATAAAAATTATTTTATTTAACCCCGTTGTGCGATGGTCCCCTGGAGTGTTGACACTGTCCTCTGTGACAGGTGAGACTGGCCCACCGGGAGCAGGTTGCACTCATTATTGACCTTGATGATGTCGCTGACGTCGAGCCTGACCTGTGTGACGGCATCACAGAGAACACGCAGCGATATGTATCCATTGTTGCTGACGTTGTACAGGAACTACTGCCACAATACAAGGAGAAGGAGGTGAGTGTTTTGCTTAAGGTGTATTGCTATAACATGCAGTGTTTTATACACAGTCACAATACAAGGAGAAAGAAGTGTGTGTTTTGTCTTAAGGTGTATTGCTATAATATGCAGTGTTTTATACACAGTCACAATACAAGGAGAAAGAAGTGTGTGTTTTGTCTTAAGGTGTATTGCTATAACATGCAGTGTTTTATACACAGTCACAATACAAGGAGAAGGAGGTGAGTGTTTTGTCTTAAGGTGTATTGCTATAATATGCAGTGTTTTATACACAGTCACAATACAAGGAGAAAGAAGTGTGTGTTTTGTCTTAAGGTGTATTGCTATAACATGCAGTGTTTTATACACAGTCACAATACAAGGAGAAAGAGGTGGGTGTTTTGTCTTGAGGTGTATTGCTATAACATGCAGTGTTTTATACACAGTCACAATACAAGGAGAAAGAAGTGTGTGTTTTGTCTTGAGGTGTATTGCTATAACATGCAGTGTTTTATACACAGTCACAATACAAGGAGAAAGAAGTGTGTGTTTTGTCTTGAGGTGTATTGCTATAACATGCAGTGTTTTATAAACAGTTCATCATCATTGTGCAGCTGTAGTGTCCCATGGTTGTGTGATGGCCTCATTACAGTGTCTCCACGTCTGCCTAGCTTGTGCTCTCCTCTGCCAAATGATACGTGTCTAGTAATCATCTAGTTCATCTCTCCATCATCTCGTCGGCCCTCCTCTAGATACCGCGGTTAGGTCTAAACATTGTTGTGTTTTTGGTAATGCAACAACTAATTTAGGTAGGGTATGTCGGAATTTATTTAACATTAATATACAACAAACAACTTTTACTAACACACTTTGTTACATCGAAATAAAGTGCTTGTACCAGTGACAAACGGTGTTCAATGTACATGTAAATAAAGTCAGTATAATTAAAACAAAGAGTACAGCTATTCTTAAAATTTTTATTAAACAACTCACTTCATCCTGGTTTCTGTTGTCCCACGTATGTGGCTGTCTGTGAAGATCTATATACCCCTCGATATGTGCAACCAGTTGGTGCATGGTGGTTAACGGTTAACCCAGTTGAATAGGACAGTTGCATGAGCAGGGTTGTCAATGAAGTTGTTTGGTAAAAATAGAAAATTTACATTGATGTAGCTCAAGGGTAATGGCGGCGATTAGTGCCAGATATGTCAGTTTGATGGATTATTTAAAATGTACCGTGCTCCTCAAATAATGGCACATCCTATAAATGGTATGTTCTTGTGGTTGGGCTATAATTGTATTATCATTTCGGCGCGCCATTAGTAGCTTCATAAGCTAGACAGTGATTGGATGACCCAGTTCATAGTTGCACTGAACTGAACAGATGTCTGTGCATTATTCTTTTCAAATGTCAACACTTGTTAATAAAACTACACCTTGGAGATAAAATGGTTGCTACATCAGCTACATTTAATCACCTCAATGTTTATGATTTCAACCTAAAGTCATATTTCATTGTCATAATTGTATTGTAAGAAATTAACTTACTTTGGAGCACATCTTAATTTCTTACCACACAACTTAGAGCCATGAACAATAATATTATGTTCCGTATTGTTGTGATTGTTTTCTTAATTTAGTATTTGTGTGTAGAAAATGCTCATGTCGTTGCCGTGGTTACGCAGATTGTACACAAGGATGCCCTGGATGTATACATAGAGCATCGCCTGTTGATGGAGCAACGACTCCACCCGGAGTCAGAGGTCACTCGCCACCCCATGAATCGCTACCCCGTGGAGCTGATGAGGCGATTGTGAGTTTCCGCTGTCTCACAGCGTTTTCAGTTTCTTCCAAAGTGTGGATTCATCCATGGTTTCTTCCACGTTTCTTCCATTCTTTGGATATTGAACGGATTAAATGTGTCACATGACTTATGGTGTTGGAGACAAGAGGCAGCCATGTTGGATTTGTTTTCGGTGACTTAAAACAAATATTGGGAAAGAACCTGAACATAAATGCATATATTTTTGTGTTATCCTGATATTATTTTATAATAATAATAATAAAATTAATTGATCAATACAAATTAATCAATATAAATAAATTATATTAGTCAAAATAGTACTAAAATACTAATAAATATGAGTTAATTATATTACAAGTGATAAATAAATAGATAATAACAAAGTAGTTGATAAATAGTCAATACTAAAATGTTCAGATTGTATAGATGTTATGAGAATAAAAACCATTAATTCTTTTGTAAACTCCTTGTCGGAAGAATGACTAATGATCTTTGACGTTCTGTCCTCAGTGAGATTTATTTCAAGGCTCAGAATGACCAAAAGAATCTCGCCATTCGCAACGTTAAAGCCGAAAGCATCGGCAAGTTGGTCTGTGTCAAAGGCATTGTTACCAGGGCAACAGAGGTCAAGCCACTAATGCAGGTCGCGACCTACACATGTGACCAGTGTGGCGCCGAGACGTACCAACCGGTAAGTCAGCACATCGTGGTGATTTACACATTTCTGTTGTGTTAAGCCAAGTTTTATAGTAAATGTAGTGGTTGTTTTATTGGTTGATTTTTGGCCTGCCAATGATTTTCGCAAAGTCATTTTATATATAAGTGCTATGTTTTGGTGATGCATATAAATTTCAAGTGTGCAAATGGACATGTTAACCTAACTGGTAAAACACGTTTTATTAAAATCTGGTGAAGTGTTCATATTTCTATAAAACCATAAACAAACTAGACACAATTATGCCTTGGTGGTGAGTGATATTTTTACTTCATAGTGACTTTCTGCAGTCTTCCTTGAAACTATCCATAATATCACGAGGAAAACGGTAAATTGGCTACGAAATAGGCAAACATATCATATCCAGTATGACTAGTCTCGTCACTCATATTTGGTGTTGTTCTGCAGATTACCTCGCCGACCTTCATGCCTCTCATGATGTGTCCCAGCCAAGAATGTACCACCAACCGGTCTGGCGGACGACTGTATCTACAAACTCGGGGGTCAAAGTTCGTCAAGTTTCAGGAACTAAAAATCCAGGAACATGTGAGTGAAACCAGGTTCACGGGGGGTGGGGGGGTAATTATTTTGACTCCATTTTCCTGTCCCAGAATGGGATTTATGGAACATTTTGATGCCTGGATTTATGCTAAGCTATTTAAATGTAAAAAATGACCAAATCGTTGCGTGGATCTCTTTTCATAAATCCATATAGACAATATTGGGTAAAACTGGATTAATCTATTCAGGAATTATGTATTGTTTATTAAAAAAGTCCTGTTTTTTGTAGAAAACATACAGCAGTATTTTAGGGGACTCAGGTCTATGAATTTTAAGAGACTCTTAGAAACTTTGATGAGATAATCCAGGAAACTTTGGCAAAGCCGATTATCAAACCAGTTGTAATTGTTGGGCGTGTTAGTCAGTACGCTAAGTGATTGTATAACTGTGAAATTTGGAAGAATAAAAAGTTAATGTAAATTGAGAACAATCTGTTTGGAGGAAAGTCATCTGTAGACGTGTGTGTGAATTTAATGTCTGAATTAAAACTTTACTCACTAATGATATTTTTACGATGGCAGAGAAACCATCAGAAATACCTTATTGATAATCAGAAATGCCTCGTTTAGTTGACCGTTTGAAATACTTTGCTGACCATTCAGAAACATTTACTGACTGTTAGAAATACTTTGCTGATCTTTCAATCTAATTTACTGACTTAGATATAATTTGCCGACCTTGACCTACCCAGTTGACCTCTGACCCTGGTGTTGTGTGACAGAGTGACCAGGTGCCAGTGGGTAACATCCCCCGCAGTATGACGGTGTTCTGTCGGGGGGAGACGACGCGTCAAGTACAGCCAGGGGACCACATCTGTGTCACTGGCGTCTTTCTCCCCCTCATGAAAGTGGGATTTGGTCAGGTCACCCAAGGGTTGCTGTCTGATACCTTCCTCGAATCGCATGTGAGTATACAGGGGGTTTGTGTGTGAGGGGGTTTTGAGGTGAGCGGGTAGTATGAGAGGTAGTTTTGGGGTGAAGGCCTGAAGGGGGTTGTGTGGGAGGTTGTTTTGGGGTGAGGGGGTTGTGTGGGAGGTTGTTTTGGGGTGAGGAGGTTGTGTGGGGTTTTGGGGTGAGGGGGGTGTGTGGAAGGTAGTTTTGAGGTGGGGGTTATGTGGGAGGTTGTTTTGGGGTAAAGAGGTTGTGTGGGAAGTTGTTTTGGGCTGAAATGGTTGTGTGGGGTGAGGGGGTTGTTTTGGGGTGAAGGGAGTTGTGTGGGAGGTTGTTTAGGGGTGAGGAGGTTGTTTAGGGGTGAAGGGGGTTGTGTGGGAGGTTGTTTTGGGGTGAAGGGGGTTGTGTGGGAGGTTGTTTTGGGGTGAAATGGTTGTGTGGGGTGAGGGGGTTGTTTTGGGGTGAAGGGAGTTGTGTGGGAGGTTGTTTTGGGGTGAAGGGAGTTGTGTGGGAGGTTGTTTAGGGGTGAGGAGGTTGTTTAGGGGTGAAGGGAGTTGTGTGGGAGGTTGTTTAGGGGTGAGGAGGTTGTTTTGGGGTGAAGGGAGTTGTGTGGGAGGTTGTTTAGGGGTGAGGAGGTTGTTTAGGGGTGAAGGGGGTTGTGTGGGAGGTTGTTTTGGGGTGAAGGGGGTTGTGTGGGAGGTTGTTTTGGGGTGAAGGGGGTTGTGTGGGAGGTTGTTTTGGGGTGGGGGTTATGTGGGAGGGTGGTTTGGGGTGAAATGGTTGTGTGGGGTGAGGGGGTTGTGTGGGAGGTTGTGTTGGGGTGAAGGGAGTTGTGTGGGAGGTTGTTTTGGGGTGAGGGGTTGTGAGGGCAATTGTACATGGGCAAGGGGTTATGTGAATGTGTCACTGTATACAGCTCAAATTTATAGTTTTGTGATGTTTGAAATAAATCGAAGCATCATTTTGTGCCTAATGGCAGTGTGTCTGTGCGACACTGATACCACTTGTCAAGTTAAGCCCTGGACTGATATTCAGGCCATGTTATCAGTTGTTTCAGTTACCTCAGTGTTAGTGAGCCTGATTTGTGTTTTGTAACTGTAGCCAGACACTAAGGTTGTATTGCAATAATGTACTCACGTAACCAAGTGTGTAATCAGTTGTATTAATGTGTAATCTGAAGACCTTTGGGGTGTAGTCGGCTAACCAAGTGTGTGGTCAGCTGACACTCTGTGTAGTCCCAAGTGTGTAGTCAACTGACCAGGTGTGTGGTCAGCTTATCAGGTGTGTAGTCAACTGTCTTGTGTCTACAGAGGATAGTGCGGATGAACAAGACAGAGGACGATGAGTTGGACGCTCAGGAGTTGACACAAGAGGAGATACAACAGGTGACAGGTGGGTACAGGTGTCACACCCGTGTCTCCAGGTGTGTAGTCTTGTCATGTACAACCCAGTGGCTCCAATGATGCAGTATTTACTACACACGCAACCTGCGTCTGTAACTTTCCCGACCAAGAAGATTGGTTTATAGACCAGAGACCATAGCTTTATGTAGAGACCCGTCCACCCGTCATTTGGACGGGTAAAAACTAATAAGGACGGGTAGAAATGTGGGTGGACGGGTACAAATATGAAGGAGCAAAAAAAGTCTTCCAAAACCGTAGATATTGTTAGTTATGCCTTGAAAGTGAGTACAAATGGCGTCACATGTGTGTTTGTAGTCCATTTCAGGTCATCAGACACATTTAAAAGTTTGTAATCTGGCTTAACAGTTAACATCCATGTGTCCACCAAAACATGTGTGACTGGCAATAATTTTATCCTGCATAAAGCCCTGCTAGAGACCACCACAGTCTATATGTTACACATTTGTATCGAACTGTCGATAGTTCAGTGATCTCGTAAATAAATACTACATATGGTAGTCTTTTGGCAGAACAGATGCTGATATTTTAAAACTGGTTTTGATTCATTGTAATTTGATTGACTATGATTATGCTTCACAAACCAAATAACCAGTCTCTAGAAGGTCACGTACAAGCATTTTTTAACCAACTGCAGCCATTCACAAGCATGGTAGCAGACAATGTAAACTGATTTACGTTAAAAAAATGAACACCACCCACAGACAACTGTCACTGACCATCACAGGTATACAAATATGGGATGGTCTAACAAATGAAATAACACAGTTACCAAGTTTGCAACAATTTAAAAACTCATTCAAGTCACTGTTTCATATTTGTAAATATTTATCACAATGCTAAAAAAGTTACTGTTACTTTTGCTATCTTGTAAATTTTACCACAGTTAATGTTTTTTAGTTTGAAAAGAGTCTACCTTACAAGTCACATGACTTCATCTACACCTTACAAGTCACATGACTTCATCTATTACAGCAGCAACTCAACAACCATGAAATTGCATTATCTTTCCCATAATATATGGGAGTATTGTATTGTTGTTGAATAAACTTTCAATAACTACTTGCCATTTTTAACTACAGGGGATAATATATGGGAATATTATTTTTTGAATAAACTTTCGTTAATTGCTCACCATTTTTAGATACAGAGGATAATATATGGGAATATTGTTTTTAATGTTTTGAATAAATTTTTAATTGCTCACCATTTTTACCTACAGAGGATAATGTATGGGAATATTATTTTCGTGTGGTTGAATACATTTTCGTTAATTGCTCGCCATTTTTACCTACAGAGGATGATTTCTACGAGAAGTTGGCATCAAGTATTGCTCCCGAGATATTTGGCCATGAGGACATCAAGAAGGCTCTTCTGTTGCTCCTGGTGGGGGGCGTTGACAAATCACCCAAAGGCATGAAGATAAGGGGTATGTAACAAAAGGGCTGGGTGATAATTATTTTAACCACCCCTTCTAAGCAACCTGAATTTCAGATGCAATAACAATTAGTTCAAGAATCATCATCATTATCTTCGCTGCCTTTTTGTTATAATTGTCTCATATCAGAAATGCGGTATTGTAAATTTATTTCACACACCATGTTACTTGAAAGGTAATTATGTTTAATTATTATAAATAAAATTGTGTTATCAATCCATTCAAAATTTTTATGACATTGACTCAATGCTAAGCCATCGGATTCTTGCCTCAGATGTCATTTCGAATCTTGCTCCAGTTTACTTAGTTCTATGAATGAGTACCTGGCTATATTCATTGGGTGGATATTTGTGCATGAATATTTGTTGTGCTGCAAGTGATCATATGACAGTCATTGTTTGTTCTAAGCAAGTGGCCATTGATCACAGATATGTTACTGGTAAAAACAAGCCATTCTTTTGCTAATGGGTACACAAGATGGATGGTCGCGCAAGAGAGTGGTCGTACAAGACAGGTTCTACTGTGTGACTTACTGTTTGTTCCAGGAAACATCAACATTTGTCTGATGGGAGACCCGGGCGTGGCCAAGAGTCAGTTGCTAGGATACATCGACCGACTTGCTCCAAGAAGTCAGTACATTTCCATCGGAATCAAAGGGTTCCACCACAAAAAGAGATAAATGTTGATAATGAAATTTTGACAAAACCAGGACGAAATAACACGTGTTGAATTGAAATTATAGGTATTATAATAAACAAGATAAATCCACAATGACTGATGTACACAGTAGAGTGTTTGTTTCGAAAAATGCAATAAGAGCATCTTTGATTTATATCAAAATGAAATATGTCCCTTTTCAGCCAATGGGTACCGCTGGATGATACAGACATAGCACTGGGGTGCTCATTAGACCCACTTGGAGTGGTGGCGCATTTTGTATGGCTATACCACATTTGATGACAAAATCATACAATATCCCATTTTGTGAAAGAAATCTGTAGCAAATATTACAGATTTACCATTCTCCTTGATTACAGATTCTTTGCATATACACAGGTGGAGTGGACTAATTTTAGATACTAAAATAAAAAAAATTGTTTGTTTTCTTCTTTCTGCTGTTTGTGAAAAAATGAGTCATATATATATGATTCATTGCAACATTGTCTGGGGCATGGCATGTCTGAGGTATATAATTTACTTTTTTAATTTTAATAAGACATAATTTTTGTGTGTGTGTGATATCTCTGGGGCTCAGTATCTGTCTTCCAATCAAGATAAGAAATTGACAAATCTATCCACAATTCAGATTTTTGGCAGTTTCTACGTGTACCAATATGAATGCGATATGTGACTGGTCGGTATCTACTGCAGGTCAGTATACGACTGGACGTGGGTCATCTGGTGTCGGCTTGACCGCGGCCGTCATGAAGGACCCTCTCACCGGAGAGATGATGCTGGAAGGTGGCGCCCTCGTGCTGGCCGACCAGGGTGTGTGTTGTATCGATGAGTTTGATAAGATGATGGATGGGGACAGGACAGCCATACACGAGGTGATGGAACAGCAGACGATATCTATTGCCAAGGTACGTGTGGTCGAATATCAGGCGATATCTATTCCCAAAATGTGTTAACAAATGTTGGAGATATCTCTACTGAATGTGTCACTTGTGGACCTCCTCTGTATTGAATGTGTCACCTGTGGATCTCCTCTGTACTTAAAGTGTCACTTGTGGACCTCCATTGTACTTAAAGTGTCACTTCTGGACCCCTCTGTACTTAATGTGTCACCTGTGGACCTCCTCTGTACTGAATGTGTCACTTGTGGACCCCCCTCTGTACTGAATGTGTCACTTGTGGACCCCCTCTGTACTGAATGTGTCACTTGTGGACCTCCTCTGTATTGAATGTGTCACCTGTGGACCTCCTCTGTACTTAAAGTGTCACTTGTGGACCCCTCTGTACTGAATGTGTCACTTGTGGACCCCCCTCTGTACTTAATGTGTCACTTGTGGACCCCCTCTGTACTGAATGTGTCACTTGTGGACCCCCTCTGTACTGAATGTGTCACTTGTGGACCTCCTCTGTATTGAATGTGTCACCTGTGGACCTCCTCTGTACTTAAAGTGTCACTTGTGGACCCCTCTGTACTGAATGTGTCACTTGTGGATCTCCTCTGTATTGAATGTGTCACCTGTGGACCTCCTCTGTACTTAAAGTGTCACTTGTGGACCCCTCTGTACTGAATGTGTCACTTGTGGACCTCCTCTGTACTGAATGTGTCACCTGTGGACCCCACTATGTACTTAATGTGTCACTTGTGTCCCCCAGGCTGGCATCATGACGAGTCTCAATGCCCGAGTGTCCATTCTGGCCGCAGCCAACCCCGCCTATGGTCGCTACAACCCCAAGAAGACCATAGAACAAAACATACAGCTTCCCGCTGCGCTACTGTCTCGGTTTGACCTACTCTGGCTCATCCAGGACAAGGCTGACCGCGACAATGACCTGAGGTCAGTTTCTTGGGTCACCATGGAGGGTAGGGGTGTGCTGTGATAGTTGTGTTACTGTTGTAGTATTACAAGATAGCTTTGTAACTGTTGCTGGTGTATTGTGATATAGAAAATAACACGGAAATTTATTCAGAATTTTAATTGAGTTGATTGTGTATTCAAATGTTATTTGATACATAAGTAAAGGGACCAATTACTACAGAAAAATGTCTCGCAGCATCCATTGTGTGATATGTTGTATACAGTCATATCCATCTTTGAGTAGTGAACACTGCTAATTACAAACCATAATTCACACAAATGGTGTCATTTGATTATGTGACATCTGATCACATGTCCTAGCAACAACCCCTGGTGGGCAACATAACCACATAAGTCGGCATCCGTCGCAGTCAAGCCAAAGAAGTAGTCCTCCATCTGTGGCTGGTCAATGTATATTACTGTCACGCTTAAGAGGTGGTGTTATCCATCAAAATAATGTTGCATTATTCGGGTTTCGTGCACAGCATTCAATTGTGTGTAACCAAGCTGACGACTGACCACCAAATATGATCAACGATGAACGACTACTGGTACAATGTTCAGCTAAATATGTTAATGAGGTTTCATATATATGTATAGATATATATATATATATATATATATATACATATGTATATATAATATATATGTGTATATATATAATTATATATATATATATGCATGTGTGTAATATATATATATAAATATATATATACATACATATATATATATGCGTGTGTGTAATATATATAAATATACATATACAGTGATGTATATTTATAATATATGTGTTACCATTAATTGTATCTGTAGAGGAACATTATAACCTGTTATCAGAGATATACTGTGCTTATTCAAAGCAGCCCTAGGGGGGGGGGGGTTCCGTGACACAACACAGAGAGGTGGTGATAAATAATTTGCAAGAAGTTTGTTGTTTGTTCTCAGACTGGCCCAACACATCACCTACGTCCACCAACACAATGTCCAGCCGGCCTCCCAGTTCACGCCCCTGGACATGAGACTGATGAGGTAAGGGATGCTCCCTAGCTCCGTCTACGGACCTGTCACACGTAACTTGGACGAGATGAGTTTTTTGGAAATTTAAAGAAATTTCTCGGTGTTGATTCTATTTCCAAGCTCTTCTTCGCTGAATTCTTGATTTAATTTCCAAGCGGTATAATAATAAATAACCTCTGAATCCGAGCTCCAACAAAACCATTGGCCATTCTCATATTCAAGTAATGTCAATTATTTATAAACTGGAATTATTGTCTTTTAAAACTAGCAAGAAATAAGGAAAAGGTCAGGGACAACATAGATAAATTGCCGGCCTTTAAATAGTTCTTAGGGTCCGGTAATCTTGTGTACATATATATAAAATACATGGTTGTTTCCTTTGGGAAACCCTGTCGCTTATGTGTGGCCATGGGGCATTATTTTTTCCCTCTTTTTCCAAGTTTTCTGTATAAATTCAGGTGTCAACACCCCAAGTTCCTTCCTTTTGTTCCTGCCCCAACTTTGGGTTCTCTTATGGCCCCATACGGTTTGAACTTCCTGCCCATCATTTTCCATTGGGTTTTGCTTTCCTCTTGGAATTTCCTGTCCCCTGGAAGTGACGGGCTTATGGTTTCTGTTACCCATCTTTTTTTCTTCCCCCTTTTTCCACCAGTTTTCTCCTTTCATTCTCTCATCCCCCCATTTCTCCATCTTTCTTCACCCTTGTTCCCTTTTTCCCAAATCTTCTCCAGGTCCCCTCTTCATGCAGTCCTTCCCATCACTTTCGCTCTTCCTTCACCATCTTTTTTCCTCTTTCTGGGCATCTTATCTGCCGGTTTTCATCTCTCCACATCACCGGACTATTTCCACGTACTCCTCACCAGCTTCTGCTTAGTGGTACTCCACTCTCAGTTCATCCATCTTTCCTCAGCCACTCTCAGTTCATCCATCTTTCTCTCATCCACTCTCAGTTCATCCATCTTTCTCTCATCCACTCTCAGTTCATCCATCTTTCTCTCATCCACTCTCAGTTCATCCATCTTTCTCTCATCCACTCTCAGTTCATCCATCTTTCTCTCATCCACTCTCAGTTCATCCATCTTTCTCTCATCCACTCTCAGTTCATCCATCTTTCTCTCATCCACTCTCAGTTCATCCATCTTTCTCTCATCCGCTCTCAGTTCATCCATCTTTCAACCGCTCTCAGTTCATCCATCTTTCTCTCATCCACTCTCAGTTCATCCATCTTTCTCTCATCCGCTCTCAGTTCATCCATCTTTCTCCCAGCCACTCTCAGTTCATCCATCTTTCTCTCATCCACTCTCAGTTCATCCATCTTTCTCTCATCCGCTCTCAGTTCATCCATCTTTCTCTCATCCGCTCTCAGTTCATCCATCTTTCTCTCATCCGCTCTCAGTTCATCCATCTTTCACTCAGCCACTCTCAGTTCATCCATCTTTCTCTCATCCACTCTCAGTTCATCCATCTTTCTCTCATCCACTCTCAGTTCATCCATCTTTCTCTCATCCACTCTCAGTTCATCCATCTTTCTCTCATCCGCTCTCAGTTCATCCATCTTTCTCTCATCCACTCTCAGTTCATCCATCTTTCTCTCATCCACTCTCAGTTCATCCATCTTTCTCTCATCCACTCTCAGTTCATCCATCTTTCTCTCATCCACTCTCAGTTCATCCATCTTTCTCTCATCCACTCTCAGTTCATCCATCTTTCTCTCATCCGCTCTCAGTTCATCCATCTTTCTCTCAGCCGCTCTCAGTTCATCCATCTTTCAACCGCTCTCAGTTCATCCATCTTTCTCTCATCCACTCTCAGTTCATCCATCTTTCTCTCATCCGCTCTCAGTTCATCCATCTTTCTCTCATCCGCTCTCAGTTCATCCATCTTTCTCTCAGCCGCTCTCAGTTCATCCATCTTTCTCTCATCCACTCTCAGTTCATCCATCTTTCTCTCATCCACTCTCAGTTCATCCATCTTTCTCTCATCACTCTCAGTTCATCCATCTTTCTCTCATCCAGCTCTCAGTTCATCCATCTTTCTCTCATCCACTCTCAGTTCATCCATCTTTCTCTCATCCACTCTCAGTTCATCCATCTTTCTCTCATTCACTCTCAGTTCATCCATCTTTCTCTCATTCACTCTCTTCACTCCCACGATTCTTCTTATCCAGTGTCTTCACAAACCTGCACCTTCTGTTGAAGACTTTCACCGTATTCTTGATCAAGGAGTTGCCTTCGCAATACTTCCATAACCTCTGTGAAACTGAAATCATAATAAAATTAATATAATTACTTAGTATGAAATTATTAATATCATTATAATGTGTCGAATCGTTCTTCGTTTTTGTTTTGTTATTTTGCACCATGGAAAAATAACGATATATGTTTTGCTTGTGTTGTGGCGTATCACCCTCATTATAGAAAGTTTGATCAAAACATATACTAGGTACAATGGTTTATTTCTATAATAAACCGTCATCATCATCAACTATTAGCAGCGTAACATATTTCTAGAGACACACATCTTCTGACTACTTCTCTGACATGACCCGGTGATCTAAATCAGATGTTTTCACCCGTTACATTTGCAAGTATCAACGAAACAACTGACATCGGTTGAAGCAAGTAAGTTTTTGTTCCCAGACGTTACATCGCCCTGTGCAAGACAAAGATCCCGATGGTCCCTGAGGCCCTCAACGACTACATCACGGGAGCGTACGTGGAGATGAGGAAGGAAGCGAGGAACAGCAAAAACATGACCTTCACCTCGGCCAGAACACTGCTCGCGATACTCCGTCTATCTACCGCCCTGGTGGGTAATGTTGACATTAGAGTTTTAATGTTTGCTTGTTAATTCGTCTTTCAACTTTTTACACATATTTATGTTTGTCCGTTTCTCTTCAGGTTTTTTGTGGTGATTTCTATTTCACGTAAACCTGCACGTGGCGATTTTACTTTGTACTTGTGTTTGGGATCATTTAACTCCATCGTTTTTGCTTTAAAATTGTGTTTTTTCTCACAACTATTTTTGCTTCATTACTATAATTTCTCAGGAATGTAGAAATGGCTTTAAAGCAGAATTAATGATTACATATTTAATGATTGATAGGTGTGCGTTTATGTGAATGTTACAAATTATGGTAGTAGCCGTTACGTATTGATTGAAAACAAATTAATTGGTTATATAAATGTTAACCTCCGCTAATCCCACATCACTCCCTTATTTTTTTAACGTTTTTTACCCCAATACGCTTCTTAAATATTTTGGATTTTTACGACAAAATGGTGGCACATACTTATTTTTTTGTAACTTATTTATTCATCCACATGAGTGCAGCTGTTGGAAATATAAGTGGAACTTTCTGTTGTGCTAGTTGAGAGGGAATTAACCACAGTAAATGATGGATCTGGTATTAAAATGTTGTCATAGCCTATAGGTCGATGGTGGACATTGCTGAAAATGTGGGCGTGTATGTTTAACAGAGCAAATAGTTGCAGTTGGAATATATATTCTTAAAAATATGAATCCAATATTCTGCCTATGTATCATATCTCAGAAAAACGATGGTGACATTCTGACAACATCTAACCAATTTCCACAAATACATTACATAATCTAGGCAATGTACATCTGTACATTTTTGTGAAATTTAAATTTAAAAAAATTGTATTGGTACAATAAATAAATAACAATACTGGCTAGGGCGGAGACATTTTGTTGTTGTTGGAAATAAATTACTCACTCATTCACTGACATCACACGTACAGTTGCGAGATCAGAGGCCAGAGGTTGAACATAGAAACAGGGGGTTGAAACCCGGCACCCAGGAATAGATACAACCAACATGTAGATGGCATATAGTTCATCACCTGCACCACCAGATTGTCCATTGTGGCCTGTGGAATATTGTGGAACAATATTCTGCGAGGTGCCAATGGAGGACATACCAGATCTATTCTGAGTAGTGAATTTTGGTCACATGACCCCTCCCTCCCATGTGTTGTAATGACTCAGTGTTCACTCATACAAGATCTGTTTGTAAAATGCCTGAAATCTGTTGCGTAATGATCCGTAAACGTATTTTGAATGAATTCATTTATTACCCGGTACTTGTAGCGGAAAAACATCTAATAATATCTGGTGTTGTATTTATAATTTTGTTCAGTTTACATATAGATGGCGCTGTTGCTTGTAGGCTCGCCTCCGTCTGGCGGAGGTCGTGGAAAAAGAAGATGTCAACGAGGCTATGAGGCTCATGGAGATGTCCAAGGACTCCTTGAATGCCAGTCAGGAACATACTCGGTCAGTTACTTCCCTCCCCATGTCTGCCTGTTTAGCCACTTTCAAGGCATGCCTAAAGACATTTATTTTTACTGTCTTTTCTCGTATCGTAGTTAAATTTTTGTACTACTTTTATCCATCTTTTATTCACTCTACATTTCTCAGCTCACACAGCCGTATAACTGAGTACCTCGCTATGGAAACTGGTAGATATATTTGTACAAATAATCTTCAAGCTTTAATTGCATCGTGGCCGGATGTTTCCCAGAGGAGTCGAGATAGTGATTGAATGAACAAAGCGCTCTTAAGCAAAATTCATCCTTAAAAATATGTTGATAAGATAAATATTAAACGATTCGTTTCCAAAACGCAAAAAACCTTGCCTTATTACAGTGGGCACTATTTCCACAGTGACAGTGTCTCACTGGCGTGTGATGGTGTTGACATTTTAGGTGTTCAAGATTGCTGTATGTTGCGTGTTCAATCCGCGTGTACTTTGTTAATTAACGCAAACTTAACGTCTGTAATTATTTGTGTCAACAGGGTCCAGAACATCACAGACCAGGTGTTCGCTGTCATCCGTGACATGGTTGCGGAGTCTGGCGTGAGGAGTGTGAAGATGAGCGACGTTCGAGAGCGATGCATCTCTAAGGGCTTCAAGCCTGACAACGTTGACGAGTGCGTGGAGGAATACGAGGACTTGAACGTGTGGCAGGTGAACGCAGCCAAAACGAGGCTCACGTTCATCTAGATGGCGCTGCATGTAGTCATGTGACATGTCAGATGATAAGGTTCTTATACGTGGTGCTGCAGACGCGTGGGTTGTCTTGACGTAGTATCGGTGTTGCATGATAAGGGTGTCAACTTGGTCATGTTGCTGACTTTGACTACGTGAGATGGCCAGGAGAATTTGCGAGGTATAAACCACATCCTGTAAACAAACTCCAGTGTCTGCCGCCTTCCGACCAGCTGAAGGACAGGCCACAGTACAGACTGGAACTGGTTATGCTTCAGTACGAAACCATTCTCTTCACATGTGCTTCGAGTCACGATAATGTTATTTGGGTTCCGCATGATGACAAATTATTGTCATATCCCATAATATGGAATGGGTTGACTCTACATAAATGTAAATGTGGCCTGTGAGATGTAAAGGTAAATATTGACTTCTAAGAACACACTACAAAAACATAACATTGATGTTTTGCATTAAAAGACGGAATCAAAAGCGTTGATGTACAGTATCTATTATTTTGTGGTTTTACGTTATCTACTAGCAATGTGTATTTTGGTCTCTGTCCCGTAATGTTGCTAGAACACATGACTGTTGATATTTCATTTATCGCAGTTATTTCCGATGCATTGTTTTAGTTAGAATTAGACGAGTAGACATTATTGTGTTGCAACTGTGACATATTTGTACCACATCGTGTGTTCAGAATTAGGTAAAGAAAAGAAACTTATTCGTTTCAGGACACAGAAAAAACATGCAGTGGTTTATAGAATGCAGAATTTGTGTATTTAAAAAAGTCTGCATTTAGGTGGCCCTAACGTTGTATATGAGGCTGTTAGTGCAGAATTTTCTACAAAAACTGCCACATAGTTATGTCATTCATGTTTCAGGTGTGATTTCTGTACACTGACATTAATTGGTATTGTAGATTTGATTGTATGATGTATCACTGTAAAAGACTGTCTAGTAAACTTTATGTTGTCTTACTACTTGTGTACTGGTTATCATATTGTCAACAGAGACAATGTATAGTAGAACCACGGTAACAAAGCTACCCCAAGTGACCTAGTTGAAGGTAATGAGGGTAAATTAAAGGGGTGGCTTGATTACAGTGCTGTGTACTGTACACTGATAATACAAGTTCAACCGGTATTTAATGTAATTTTAAAACAGGTTTTGTAACACTGAAATTCCATACTGTATGTTACATCACTAACTGACAAAATTTTCCACAACCATGTAAACTTCATATAATAAACTGGAAAAAAAGACGACATTCGACACATTCTGGGTTTCTCTTCCGTTTGACAAGCACATATTCAGAAGAGCAGATGGTATAGGCCTATCTATGACATTGTCCTAAGCCAGAGTTGTGTGGCTCTGTTACATAACCATACCAGAAAGGCTTAGACTATCGCCAGAACAGCTCTGGCAATAAGCGCGAAAAAAATCCTTATTGCCAGAGCAGAAATGGATTGATGGTGAAGGGCGAAAAAAATTCTTATTGCCAGAGCAGAAAACGATGCGCCCTAGCGAATGTTCAGGGCAAATCTCGGAGCAGCTCTGGCAATAAGGGCAAAACAAATTCTTATTGCCAGAGCAGAAATCGATTGATGGTAATATGCATGCGCGTCCGGTTGGCGATATGTTTAACGAACACATGTCGACATAGTCATTGTTTCAGATACACCTGACGCCCTGGTATAGTTTTTTGACTGATTTAGGTGATCGTGGCGGGGGAAATTGCGATAATTTAATATCGATCCGCAGAGCTGCTCTGGCAATAAGGGCGGAAAAAAGTCTTATTGCCAGAGCAGAAAGATATTGATGGTGATGTGCATGCGCATCCGGTTGGCAATATTTTCAGTGAACACATGTCGACACAGTAATTACTTCAGATAAATTTGACGCTCTGCTATTATATTATTTAGTTATTTAGACGATTTTGATGGATAAATTTACATCACACAGTAGTTTCGGCAATAAATGTGCGACAATATTTATGACTAATGGGCACCAACCTGCTAATTCATTATTTTCCATGGTAAGGGAAGTTTGCCTCAGATTTAAGAAACCTTTGTTCATGGCAGGTATCTGTAATTAAACATTACAATGGATTTGGTTCAAACATGAAACAACCCGCTTAAAAGTGCGGCTTGTTAATTGGAGAACCCAGTTGAACCCATATCTGTTAAGTTCGTCTCAGTGATGTCATGGATGAAGGGTGTGTCCTCATTGCGTGAAAAGGATTGATTGAAGAGGTATTTTTGTAGCCATGTAGCTGTACACAAATAACAATAGTAGCTATTATACTAGTAGATATTAATGCATATTAAATTAGGGTTATCAATTACATATTAGATAATTAATATTAATCAGACAATTTAGCACCATTGGATTATTTTTAGTGTTATGGCCGTACAATTAATAAGCCCTCTGTCTCACCGTGGTTGTTCACTACATCACAGCGATTATGTTGAAAAACTAATTTATCGATAATACATTTGCTTTTGTTTGAGCTATATTGCATTTATTGTATTATGAAAGTTAAAATGATTTTTTTAAGTATTAAAAAAATTCTCACTATTTGTATGTGTCAATAATTTAGCATTTCAAATTGTTTGAGTCCGTCTGGAGTATTTGTAATTGTGCTTGGATATAATATTACTTTTCAATTTCTGCGTAATGTTATTGCTGTTTATAATGAGCAGCTTCTGAAGTAGCGAGAAGTGACCGTTAATTTCCCATTTCCACGCAGTGGATTTTCCATTTGGCGGCATTTTGTCAGATTATTATAAGGGGTGGCCCTTACAAGGAAACTGTACCTATGAAAATGCTTAAATGTGTACACAGTCACTGCAGTCGACATATCAAATATATAGTATCAAACGTCTTAAAAAATACACCACCTCTGGTTCTACTAAAATGCATGCATGTGAGTTGCACGTCAATATTGTCAAAATTTTGCAAGTTTTTTCAGCATCCACAGGGTAACGTACAAAATGGATGAAATCACTACGCCAACTACACTGTGATTAACAGCATGCGTCATACACTGAACATATATCATACTACTTAATCAACTAGTATATCTGCTGTATTATACTCCTTTCCATTAACACAATTATTAAAGGTATTGGTATACATTGGTATGGGTCAGACCGGGAAGCATAACCGTGCTCTGACCCCTGTTAGCTCCTGTCCGAACACAACCTCCTGTGGATATTTATAGATTCCACAAGAAGCCAGTCTTATGCCCCGTTCTCACCGCCGATCTGGGTACCTCGATCAAATTCGATCATGCCGTCGTGAGATGATCTTCCTCGGTCTCCACGGGGGTCCCGCTCGGTCTGGAACGGTCTGCAGCGGTGTACCTAGGTCGGTAGCGGTCACGGTTTCTACACGGATTTTTTGACATGTCAACAAAATCCGTGTAGCACTCGAGAACCCAGACGGTTTGGAAGCGGTCTGAAATACATCGTGTAGCGCTCTGGTAAAGTCGTGTATACTCGTGTACGAGGTCGAATGGATCCGGAAGACATCTAGTCACACAGTTTTACCAGTCTGTTCTCGATCAACTAGACCTGTACACGACCTCTACTCGATCTAGTACGACCCCAATCAGATGCATTTTCTCGATCAACTCGATAATTTGCAGACCGCACCAGATCTTTACTCGAACATACACAACTTCTACCCGATCATACCCGACCGCCTCGATAGTAATAAGGCGGGAACATTTTGGCGGTGTTTCTCATAACTTGCCGGGATTCCATCGAAGTTAACTCAACTTTCTACCTTCTACAAGAGATTCCATCAAAGCTATATCTACTTTCTGCTACGGGTCACCATGCCAAGGGGAAGAAAGAAGAGCCCAGCTGCTTCCTACATTGATGATGAGGCCGCCGAGGACAGCAGGTCGTCGCCGCCCCCCAGAACTGCAAAACACCCCTGAGAAGAGGAAGGGCAAGAAGGGGAGGACCAGCTAGAATAGTGGCTAGCTGTATGGCAACCTCTAACCAACGCCTATATAGTGCCTGCTGCTCAACTTCCATGATGTTGCTTCTTCGATAGTCTTTGGTCAACTGAATACCGAACAAAATACTAAGTTTTATACCTAGTCTGCTGCTATCGTGCCCGATAGTACATGGTCGGGTATAGGTCGGGTAGAGGTCGTGTATAGGTCGGGTAGAGGTCGTGTAGAGGTCGGGTCGAGGTTGAGGTCGAGAAAAGGTCCGGCTGGAAAGAGGTCGGGAAGGTTGATTTGAGGTCGAGTAAAAGTCAGGATGTGTGTCGGCAAGTGCATGGTCTTGAAGTGGTCTGGAAGGGTTTTGAGTTGATCTAGCATGGTCCACTACAGGTCTGACAGTGTAGACCCCCGACCAAACACCCAGTCGAGATTGGTCGCGGAATTTGGCTGGTCGGGGACACCGAGGTACTCAGATCGGCGGTGAGAACGTACCATTAAGCACAGCCAGCTATTGTTGACATGGCACCTTGACTAATTGCAGTGGCACCGATTATAGGGGCTGTATCAATAATACAGTAGATCCTGTTAACACTGAACGGTATACCCTCTGGCTATAGTTTCGAAGTTATTGATTTTCTGTAAATGCAACTCAAGTTATGTATACTTTTATGATATATTGTTGGTTGTACGCTTGTTAGCAATACAATATATTGTATCTACAGCCTGTATAAATACTGTTTGCGCTTGATATTAATTATGTTTCACAGTTTTAAATATATTTATTATTAATTTTTATATAACAAAATTTATTCACACATTATATCTTCATGGAGTACATGTTGTGATCATGTGTTCAAGAAAATGTTCCGAAAAAGACAATATATTCTGCTGTGCTTCTTTCACACAAAAATATACTGAAAGAAATTGACATGTAGTGTACCCTTTCCAAAGTTGGCCACTTAATAACTTCACTCACCTCTGGTATTAATACTGATAGGTATGTATACTGACAACAAGCAAACAATTCCATTCATTAAGATGCAGCTCTGGTATGGCATACCATGTCACTGCACATAACAGAGCCTATTCATTTATCTATCATCTTACATGGATGGCTTATTTGAACTATTATCAAAAAAGATTGATGTGGGTTGCTACAAAGGCAGCCACTATACATACATACATGCATGCACCTACCTACCTACCTACCTACCTACCTACCTACCTACCTACCTACCTACCTACCTACCTACCTACCTACCTACCTACCTACCTACCTACCTACCTACCTACCTACCTACATACATACATACATACATACATACATACATACATACATACACACACACACACACACACACACACACACACGACACACACACACACACACACACACACACACACACACACACACACACACACACACACACACACACACACACACACACACACACACACACACACACACACACACACACACACACACACAACACACACACACACACACACTCACACACACACACACACACACACACACACACACACACACACACACACATACACACATACCGCCAACCTAAACATATCGGCAACCGGATGCGCATGCACATCACCATCAATCCATTTCTGGTCTGGCAATAAGAAATTTTTCCGTCCTTATTGCCAGAGCTGCTCTGAGATTTGCCCTGCAAATCCGCCAGGGGCACGTCGGTTTCTGCTCTGGCAATAAGAATTGTTTCCAACCCTTATTGCCAGAGCAGCTATGCGGTTCGATTTTATTGCAGTTTCCCTGCCACGATCGCCTAAATCAGTCAAAAAACGATACCACGGCGTCATGTGTATCTGAAACAATTACTAAGTCGCTCTGGCAGTAAGAATTTATTTCGCGCTTATTGCCAGAGCAGCTCTGGCAATAGTCAGGGCGTAAACACAAATGCATATCTGGACAGCTAGAAGAGTTGGCAGGTGTAGTGAAGTTAGAATTTATACATAGATCAGTTATATATAAAGGTGGAGGGGATTTAAGAATGTATGATCATGGTTTCATTTATGTGGATATTTGTTATTTATATGTAGCATAGAGTAAGTAAGAAATTAGATCAAGCGTAACATATTATTATTCGTTTTATATTTATTCTCTAATCTCTCTGCTGTGAATGTTCACGTGCTATTTACCCACATATTTCCACTCCCTTGGAAGAAAGATTAAAATTGACTGAAACATAATTGTCAAAACATTCCATAAATGGCAAAACATTACCTTGTAGATACAAAAAAGATTATTAAACGCATACCATAGTGCCACACTGCTGTGTGATAAAACCTTAGTAGCACGAAGCAACATACATATGCACTAAAAACGATGCATACTTACAGGTTCGTGCATATGGACGGTTTCACAAGTTGTCAGCAGATGGTTTAAGCCAAGTTAATAAAATCCATATCCATAATATGTGCCATCACTGCCGCATTCACAATGTCATTTACTTTAGATGTGTTCACCATCTCTTTCTTTTCAGGTACATTCTTCATATCTTTCTCTTCACCAACATTCATAATCTCTCTATCTCTCCACCTTATTCTCTGGCTCTCTCTCCTATTTATCTCTCTCCCTTGCTCTCTTCAGACACGTCCACTGTCACTCTTCAGACATGTAAACCATCCCCATCTCTTTCTCTCGCTCACTCTCTCGCTCTCACCAGCCACCCTCACCCACTTTACTGTCTTCTGTTTTGGACGCAACGTCTCTGCCTTTCTCTCTCCCTCTCCCTCCTCCTCCACCCTCTCTCTGTCACTCTCTCTCCCCTCCTCTATCTCGTTCCATCCCTCCCTCTCTCTTCCTCATCCTCTGCTTTTCCCTGTCCCTTTCAGTGTCCCTTTCTATGTCCATTTCCCTCATAGTGTCCCTCCCTCCCTCTCACAACCGTTTCTGCCCTCAGTGAATAAAAGTGATGTCACACTGTCAAGAAAGCTGTTAACTGTGGCTGCTTCCAGCCAGTGCACTGACAGTGTGATATGGTGTGACACAGTGTGACACGGTGTGGTGTACTAAGTTGACTGATGAATCTCGTCTGTGTTTGTAGAATGTGTGAGAACTGGAGGATAACCCCAATGTTATGGTGCCCCACAAGAATTCGTTTCCCTCGAACAAGAGAAACACACAAGGTACATAAGAATTGTCACATCTGGAGCTGGTCAGTCTCTTGACAGGGTTGACACCAACAGTGTGACCCTTATGAAGACACTACTTTGTGCATTTCTACATTGATCCTATTTTAAAGTGACCATTATATTCAAGTACTTTTTGTATTATTCAATCAAGCAATGTCATAGTATTTCACAAACATATATGTGTACTTCTACAAGCACACTCCATACATATACCACACCACAAACACACAAACACACACATACACATCACAAACACCGTACATAAGTTCACCGCAAACCGCAAAGAGAAATTTGTGTTTCTGTCTATGCATGTGTTATGGTAATGCAATGTTTAAGATGCACTCAGGCAACCTTGATAAAGATCTCACATACTGTAAGGGAGTGATCAAACCAAATTTCTAATACACATATGTAATTATTAACCACACATGAAGCATTCCTATAGGTACTGATTTGATACATGTAACATAATACCTGTGTAAACATTGTAAGAAAAACTTGAATATTTCGTTACAAATTTCCTGTTTGCAGAGTCATTAATTTTATAGTCAGATAATTTTTTTTGTAAAGTACTTCATGGCATACTGTACTTTGTTGTATCCTGACCAAACATTCACACAGTCAAAGGGTCAAGGTTTGTAAGTAAACTGATGAGATATTTTGTTGTTGTCCACATGTCTCCACTCAGCCAGTCTTTTTGTTTCCTCTTTCTCTCCTAGTATTGCACTACTGGTCTAATGCCAGAATCTTTCACTTTGGATACATCGAACCATTCCAACAGCCTAATCGGTGTTACTGTTCTTTTAAGCTGCAGTTGAATGTGTGCAGTAACAAGGTGGTGATTGCTGCCAACATATCCGCTCCTCTTCTGTAATGTAAGTACTTTATGTGACAGTAGAATACAGCACAAAGTAAGTTCGCCATGTAACAGTAGAGTATGGCACAATGTAATTATACCTTGTGACCGTAGAGTATGGCACTATGTAAGTATGCATATGACATTCAAGTATGACACAGTGTAAGTACAGCACGAGTCAGTCGAATACGGCACAATGTAAGTAAGGCATATAACATTCGAGAAAGTCATAATGTAATTATTCATGTGACAGTAACATGACAATGAGTATGGTCCAGTGTGAGTACACCATGTGACAGTAATGAGACGGTAGAATATGGGAAAATGTGACTATTTCATGTGATGATAGAGAGTGCAGCACAGTACAAGTTCATTATGTGATGACAACTTATTCTGTAATTACTTGTTCTCTGACTTTTCTTGTATACAACAGACATGTCTGACCTGAGTGTTGTTGTATATAATCGACAGGTTTGTCCGATATATATATAGTTGTATGTAATAGATAGTTCCATCCTAAGTTAAAGAATTGTTGTACATAACAGATAGGTGTGATGAAAGTGAGTGTTGCTGTGTTCAGAGATGGCAGTGCCAAAGCTGAGGTGATTGGCACAGGGGGTGTAGAATAGGAGGAGTCTCAGAGGTGGTTCAGTTCCTCCACTGTGAGGCGAAGAAACAAGTGGTGCTCGGGATGAACAGAGAACCCATGATGAGCTGGCAACAGACTAGTCTCTCTGTCTCCCTGTTTCTCTGTCTCTCTCTGTTTTTCTCTGCCTGCCTGCCTGCCTGCCTGCCTGCCTGCCTGCCTGCCTGCCTGCCTGCCTGCCTGCCTGCCTGCCTGCCTGCCTGCCTGCCTGCCTGCCTGCCTGCCTGCCTGCCCCTGCCTGCCTGCCTGCCTGCCTGCCTGGCCTGCCTCCCGTCGCCGCTGCTGCCTGCCTGCCTGCCTGCCTGCTGCCCGCCCCCTGCCCTGCGTGCCCTGCCTGCCTGCCTGCTGCCGCGCTGTGCCTGCCTGCCTGCCTGCCTGCCTGCCTGCCTGCCTGCCTGCCTGCCTGCCCTGCCTGCCTGCCTGCCCTGCTGCCTGCTGCCTGCTCCTGCCTGCCTGCCTGCCTGCCTGCCTGCCTGCCTGCCTGCCTGCCTGCCTGACTGTCATTCTGTCTGCTATCTGTCTCTCTGTCTGTCTACCTTTCTCTCGCTCTCTGTCTCTCTCTCTTGCTCTGTCTCTCTGTCTGTGTGTGTCTGTATGTCTGTGTGTCTGTGTGTCTGTCTGTCTGTCTGTCTGTCTGTCTGTTCTGTCTGTCTGTTTGTCTGTCTGTCTGCCTGTCTGTCTGTCTGTCTGTCTTTTTCTGTCGGTGTATCTCTTTGTGTCTCTCTGTCTGTCTCTGAGTCACTCTGTCACTGTCTCTCTGTCTGCGTCTGCCTGTCTCTCTGCCTGTCTCTCTGTCCGTGTCTCTGCCCGTCTCCCTCTCTGTCTCCCTGTCCGTCTCCCTCCGTCCATCTCCTTTTCCGTCTCCTGCCATCCATCCATCCGTCCCTCCGTCCTGCTCCTGCCTCCTGCTCTCTGTCATCTGTCTCTCTTCTCTCTGTCTCTGTCTCTGTCTCTCTCTCTCTCTCCTCTCTCTCTCTCTCTTCTGTCTCTCTCTCTCTCTCTCTCTCTCTCTCTCTTCTCTTCTCCTTCTTCTCTCTCTCTCTCTCTCTCTCTCTCGTCTCTCTCCTCTCTCTCTCTGTCTCTGTCTGCTTCTCCACCCTCTCTCTATCCTCTCTCTCTCTGTTCTCTCTCTCTCTCTCTCTGTCTCCTTCTCACCCTCTCTCTCTCTCTCTCAATCTCTCCCTCCTCTATCTCATTCCATCCCTCCCATTCTCTTTCTCATCCTTTCCCTGTCCCTTTCAGTGTCCCTTTCTATGTCCATTTCCCTCATTGTGTCCCTGCCTGCCTGCCTGCCTGCCTGCCTGCCTGCCTGCCTGCCTGCCTGCCTGCCTGCCTTGCCTGCCTGCTGCCTGCCTGCCTGCCTGCCTGCCTGCCTGCCTGCCTGCCTGCCTGCCTGCCTGCCTGCCTGCCTGCCTGCCTGCCTGCCTGCCTGCCTGCCTGCCTCCTGCCTGCCTGCCTGCCTCCTGCCTGCCTGCCTGCCTGCCTGCCTGCCTGCCTGCCTGCCTGCCTGCCTGCCTGCCTGCCTGCCTGCCTGCCTGCCTGCCTGCCTGCCTGCCTGCCGACGCAGACAGACAGACAGACAGACAGCAAGTGACTATGACAACTACAGAGATGTCAATGTCATTATACATTGCATAACAGAATGATGCTATGGTGACAGACTTTCTAGATATATTGTTTCTCATCTAATGACAGAATAATGTTCTAGTGCCAAATAATTTACAAAACACAATACTAATGGATACAGATTCTGATCAGCTTGCTAATCTACTCATTTTTACCAATTCCAAATGTGACTTTAATAGTGACCTTGATGGTGAAAATGAGCATAGATGATTAAGCTCATGTGTGATACATCCTAGTTGCAGTAATGCTTTCATTAATGAACTAACCATTGTCAGTGCATTGTTTACAATTTCCTGGCTGTTCCGTGTTTGTGTCAGCTGAGCAACTGGCATTGTCACCGGTCAGTTGGCTGTTCTTACCAGCTCTTTATCATCCTGTGTCAGAGCTCTAAAATCACACTACTTCCAACATCATTTTGTTTTCCCATTTTAACTCCACTTCCTTTTTTATGATAAAAAAAATTATTGTGTTGGAAACAGTTTTTTAAAGTGTCATAAGATAACTGTTGGATGTAGTCTGTAGGATATTCTCAGTTATTAACAAACACATTCATGTACATACACATATGGAGGCATGCAGGCACACACATGTACACACCCCAAAATAAGCACACACACACACACAAAAACACACAAACCAAAAACACACACACACACACACACACACACACACACACACACACACACACACACACACACACACACACACACACACACACACACATCATACACACACACACACACAATACATACACACACACGCACACACACATATACAGGCACGCACACCCCCGCCCCTTTTCCCCTTTACGCCCCACGCGCCCCGCCCCCCAACCGCCCCAACGCCCCCGACACCCCACCCCCACACATACACAGTGGATTGTAAGAGATGGGAAGATATAGTAAAGGATGGTAAGGGATGGCCACCGAACTTCCAACCTATTTCGGGAAGGAGGAGATGTGATTTCCCAGTGTTTCAAAAGTGAAAGGAGTTTACTCTCCTCCCCCAAACCAGAATACTTTATATTTGAAGCCAGAATACTTTAAAATTGTTATATACACGGGTTACAGGGGCGGGTCTTGAGATGTTTTATGGAGGGACGACCATATTCTTGAATACACAAGACAGTGTATTATATATGGAGGAGACATTTACTTGAAAATTGGGTGGACTGACCCGGAGCGTCTTCACGATGCGATATCGCAGTGGCGAGGGAGGGTAACAATTACTTTTTAAAAAAAATTTCGGCATGAAAATTTTTCCGTTTACAATATTCCCGGGGAAACCCCCAAACGGGGGTAATTGCTATTAAAAATTATGACGATTTTTTAAAATTTTTTTAATTGTAAGGGGGAAAATTTTGGGAGGGGGGGGTTTTTAATTCCAAAAAATTCAAAACCCCAAAAACCCCGGGTTTAGCCCAAAAAAATGGTTCAGCGAGCAAACAAGCCTAAGTATAAGTTAGTATGTGCTGTATATATTATAATGATACAACATAACAATTTAAGGTAAAATAGTTATGATAAAACAATCAAATATTCATAATATTAATATTATTGTTATAGATGTGTGTAACCATTTCAAAGTTAATTAAATTAAAACTATATAGATTAAAGAGATTAAAAAAAATCTGTTTCAAAGAATGCAAACAAGCAAATTGTACATACACACCAATTATACACATCAACTCATCTCCAATATAATATTTATTTAATGGTTTCTACAACATACAACTCAAAGCAGTTAATAATGCTAATTTTCAAACATCTTACCCAGATCTTACAGATAGTGTTCAGGTCGAGCTTTAGTCTACCGTAGACGATGTGTTAAAATTGGTATCAGTGGCATTCGCCAAGGTAATCTTACACTTCAAGATCTTACCTCGAGAAGACCGGTGAATAGTTGTCCAAAAGTTTGCATTTAGGCCGTGTGAAGTTTATTTTCTGATGACAAAATTTTTATATTCATGTATTTTTGTGCTTTTACCCGGTTTGCAGAGTCAAGGCTGACTATAATTTGAAAAATTATAATTATATATAATACATATTTTAATTTATTTACCCAGGGGATAAAACAATGCATAATTTAAAATAGTGTTACCATTCGTGTGGAAATTCTACGTTAATGAAATGCAGTAAATAGTACAATTGTGGCAGGCATATAATATTATGTGTGATGAGCGAGTAAAAATAGTGTTATAACCCCTTTTCAGCTGGTACGTACCTTTCCGGATGATTATTTTGCCCTTTATGACTGATATCGACAAGGTTCGTAAATACAGGTAGCATATTCACATTTTACAGCCAATAAATGGTTCTTAACGAATATGCATGAATTGATACATCGTTGACATATCAGCGTAAAAATGATTACCAGGTAAAAGTATGCATTCATGTTAGGAATATCAACATACGGTGTCGCCACACTTGACTTCTGTCGTCTCCGTGTCCCTCCCTCCCTCTTACAACCCCATCTGCCCTCAGTAAATAAAAGTGATGTCACACTGTCAGGGAAGCTGTTAACTGTGGCTGCTTCCAGCCAGTGCAGTGACAGTGTGACATGGTGTGACACAGTGTGACACGGTATGCTGTACTAAGTTGACTGATGAATCCCGTCTGTGTTTGTAGAACGTGTGAGTACTGGAGGACAACCACCATGGCACCATGCACCGTGACTGGATTGACACCAACAGTGTGACCCTTATGAAGACACTACTTTATGCATTTCTACATTGATCCTATTTTAAAGTGGCCATTGTATTCAAGTACTTTTTGTATTATTCAATCAAGCAATGTCAGTATTTCACATACATATACATGTACGTTTTCCCCCCCCCCCCCAAAAAAAAAAAACACACACACACACACACACACACACACACACACACACACACACACACCACACACACACACACCACACACACACACCACACACCACACACCACACACACCACACACCACACACCACACACCACACACGGACACACACACACACACACACACACATACATACACATACAAGCACATACATAAAAGTAAATGCACACACATGTACATCAACACACAAACAAACACACACATAGATGTAGACATAATCAGTTGTTTGCATTATGTTGTTTTTTCTGG
>JAODUO010001068.1:102500-156723 GCA_025642075.2 Ridgeia piscesae | reverse complement strand
AATTACAAATTGAACACAATTCATCTACAATGAATCGGAATGTAATCGCACCATAAAATACGAGGTTAAAATAATAAGTTCTTTTTATCAATTCATGCGAATTAACATTGAACAAAATACTATTACAATTACTCGGAATGCGACCGCACATTAACGCAGTTAAAATGGCAAATTTGTGTGAGCGTCACTTGCTTTTCATAAAGGTTTTCTTCCAAATTAGCGACACTACATAAGACGTCTGTTAAAAATAGCAACAGTTCTCTTGTACACCGAATGCTGAAAAGAACGCTGGCACACTCCCATAATTGTCGACATGTTAGCAAAAAGTAAAAATCTCTGTACACGACTTCATTTAAGTTTCATATAATTATTTAAATATTTACTGGTTATTTTTGCATTTCAGGTGTTTCATGTGTCCGTCCTGTTCGCCGGTGGAATCGCTACGCTTCGGTGCGTTGCTGTTCAGATTCGGTTGTTATGATTATTTTTAGGGTGTGTATGGCTGCAGTGGACTTGTCGATATGTTGTTAAATCGTAACAATTACATTAAAGCTAAGAATGTTTGCTCAGCTCAGTGTTCAATACTGCATGTTTATAAGGACACCATTGACCTGACGTCACTGAGACGCCGGATCAACGATTAGCGAATGGCAACCGAAACACCGGCCCGCGATCTCTGATCGTCCATCGTCTTCACCTACGGCAACGGCGCGTTATGGGACCAATGAACGTCGCTTGAAGCGTCCTTTGCCTTTAGCACACTGTAGGCCCTACGTGCACCGAAACTGGATCTTTTTTCAAAGTCGACAGAGAAGCCGACCGAACAACAAAACGAAACTTTTGTCGGACATCCGCGATGCTCCGACAACAAGACATCAAGTGCGAGAGATATGTCGCTGTTGTCATTGACATTGCCTTCTGCGTCTGTCAAGACATGCTTGCACCGATCTGCCAATGGTCGAAAAACTTGAGACATTTCTAACGATCAGTGGTGATGACGACGGGAATTTCACTAAGTGTTGCCATGATGACGTTCTTTATAGACGTGAACAATACAGTCACGTCATCGTTTACGTACGTGAACAATGCTGTCACATGGATTCTGAACGGGTCGTTTCTAACGATCGTTGATGATGACGACGGGAAAGCCATTGAGTGTTGCCATGATGACAATTACATTCTTTGTAGACATGAACATGGACATTGATTTTCGTGTCTTTCTTTAGATTTTTGTTGTTCCATACCCGTTCGCATAGTCTACCGAAGGCACTATTTGCCTTTGCTAGCCTACTGTCCATTTCTTTGTCTATTTTAGCTTCAGATGTGCGAATGCATCCTAAGTAGCTGAATTTGTGGACCGCTTTCAGTTCAGACTGTTCGATGAAGATGCTGGGTGGATGATACTCTTCTTGTGGCGCTCAATCAATGTCTACAAAGCTGTTGTGCTGACCACTCTCCTCTATGGTGTTGAGTCATATGGATCACCTTGTCGCCAATATATATATATATATATATATATATATATATATATATATATATATATATATATATATATATATATATATATATATGCACCTCATCGAGCGTTACCGTTACCATCAGCGCTGCCTACGTGCTATCCTAAACATCCATTGGAGTTATTTCGTCACCAACATTGAGGTCCTTGAAATGGCTAAGGTTACCAGCATCGAGGCCATGCTCCTCAAAACACAGCTTCGCTGGGCAGGACATGTCTCCAGGATGGAAGACCATCGCCTACCAAAGATCGTACTATAATATTTATGGAGAATTATCCACTAGCCATCGTGACAAAGGGAGACCTCGGAAAATATACAAAGTCAATCGCATGAACTGGCGACGCACGTGTACAGTTTACCAGGCCACCACTTCCTTTAAAGCCAAACGAATAGATCGACGTTCTGGACCGGTTGACGTTCTAGACCATCACACCGGGTTCGAATCCTATGCTGCGGTGAGCCATGGAAAGTTTTGTTCTCACAATTTTTCCAATTAACTCAGCTATATGAATGAGTACCTGGCTATAGACAGTGCTGTCCGTTTGTACGAGCAACCCTCGCGCATTAATTGCAGAGTAGCTGAATGCTTCCCATGGATCCAGGTTGAGATGGTGTTTGATTGAACAGGGGGTAATGTGTAAAACGCTTTGAGAAGTCCTGAGGATTGAATAGTGCGCTATTTAAGAACATACCTTTACCTTTTTAACGTCCAATAACTAATTATAGCTAACGTCAGTGTCTCATGACCGCAACTTCGTTGATTTGACTGCATCCGACGTCTGGTCTTGTTCCATCGAAATTCGCGCAATCCGTCCTTCAGCAAGTTCGCCTTGTCACCGTCGGTCGCTTGGAACGAGTATTGCACCGGTTATATAAGTGTCCGTCGTGTGTTCTCGGGTAATGTAGGAGTCAGATCCTAGATCTTCGGGCAGCTGGAGAAAAATGTTCTGGGTCCACATTTAGAAGCCGCGATATAACATGCCTGCGTACATCGAGTTCGACGTCGAACGTTGAACTGGTTGTCACGCATAAACAATGCACGTCACGTAACGGCGGTCCCGCATTGTCTGAATGGATAACATGTCAACACAACATTCACATAATTAATAGTTTAGCCGTTTAGCGCACTCTGGAAATACTCCACCATCGCGCACCATAATATTTATATGCAAGTTCAAAATTATCTACACTATTTTTAGATACCCCAAACCAAGGGGCACTGATTAAAAAGACAAATATCTTTAATCATCCCCACGTTACATCAATACACACAACAAACTTTTTAACATACTTAATCTATAATGCAAACAAATTAATATACTTTTATGTTTAGCGCACACAGTGGTCTGACAATATGTAGCCCAAAACGTATTCAATTAGAAATAATTTGTCAGAATTGATTGATTGGTTGTGTTCAATACACACGCACGCACGCACGCACGCACGCACGCACGCACGCACGCACGCACGCACTCACCACCACGCACGCACGCACGCACGCACGCACGCACGCACGCACGCACGCACGCACGCACGCACGCACGCACGCACGCACGCACGCACGCACGCACGCACGCACGCACACACAGCACGCACGCACGCACGCACGCACGCACGCACGCACGCACGCACGCACGCACGCACGCACGCACGCACGCACGCACGCACGCAGCGCACGCACGCACGCACGCACGCACGCACGCACGCACGCACGCACGCACGCACGCACGCACGCACGCACGCACGCACGCACGCACGCACGCACGCACGCACGCACGCACGCACGCACGCACGCACGCACGCACGCACGCACGCACGCACGCACGCACGCACGCACGCACGCACGCACGCACGCACGCACGCACACGCACGCACGCACGCACGCACGCACGCACGCACGCACGCACGCACGCACGCACGCACGCACGCACGCACGCACGCACGCACGCACGCACGCACGCACGCACGCACGCACGCACGCACGCACGCACGCACGCACGCACGCACGCACGCACGCACGCACGCACGCACGCACGCACGCACGCACGCACGCACGCACGCACGCACGCACGCACGCACGCACGCACGCACGCACGCACGCACGCACGCACGCACGCACGCACGACACACACACACACACACACACACACACACACACACACACACATAATGTTAATCATTGTTGAGCAATTACAAGAAACAAATAATTAAATAACGTTGATTCCTTGTCGTCGGGGTGCATGAGGTGGCCTTGCAATGGTTCCGTTCCCCCGGATTCAGTTTTCTTTCTCTTCCATCCGCAAAACAATCTTTACAGTTATGATCTTCATGCGTATAAGTTATCAAAATCGTACGACCTTCCAAACTCGATCCGTCATCTTTGCTTCGTTTACAACGGATGTTCTGTTTCAGTTGTACGCGTATTGCCGTCTAACCATGATTTCGAAGTAGCATGTTGAAAATCAGAACATTAATTAGATGTCACGTGATTGATGTACGGGGGGGCATTCTAACCGCTACCAACCTGCAGACTGCACACGAGTATATTTCGCCTTGCGTTTGACATATTGTGAATTGACGACAGTTGGTTTGCTTTAATAAGTGTTTGTTAATGACACAACCATGTTCAGGTTCACGTGTATAGGCTTCCTGTTCAAACGCCGGTCTCGGGAAGATACAAAAGTTAAAATAGTATAGTCGGAAGTTTATATATCTGAACTGGTATATTAATTTTACTACTATAGACCGATGTAGGTTTTTTTTAGGAGAGAGGAGAGATCAGTTGTATAAATATAATATATATATATATATATATATATATATATATATATATATATAT
This sequence comes from Ridgeia piscesae, assembly GCA_025642075.2. Lineage (NCBI taxonomy): Eukaryota > Metazoa > Annelida > Polychaeta > Sabellida > Siboglinidae > Ridgeia > Ridgeia piscesae. The sequence goes on along the minus strand of JAODUO010001068.1, from coordinate 152,367 downwards.
ATATATATATATATATATATATATATATATATATATATATATATCTTAAATTAGTTTTTTTAGCTGAAAATGTGGGGGGACATTTCCTATGCTGTCCCCAGGCTGAAAACTGATCGATGCCCGTGTACGCATGCATGACCGCTTGCACACACGCACACAGCATAACAATTGCGAAATGTTGGTCCCACTCGTCGCAGAGAACATGTTATAATTATGTTCTCTGCTCATCGTAATAAATGGTGGCGCCACATCACGGAGCCCAGATGCCCTGGAATATCGAGGCACTCTGTCTGATAGGGGGCGGGGCGGAGCCAAGAGAGCGAAGCTAGGACTGTTTTATTAACGCTGTTCATTTTTTGAATGGTTGTTAGCGTTTACGCAAGACATATAAATTGTATTGATATGAGTATTAGGGCAGTATGGATCGTGTCTACTCGTGGGACGGATTCTTGGAATTTGTTGTTTTCTAGGTATTTGTGTAAATACACATATTATCGCCCGGATCTACTACCGGCCGTGGATATTGCACCGACAGTCGGTCCATTAACGCACACCTATTGCACCGACAATCGATTTTTACCAAACCACTAGTCCAAAATAGGGATGTGAGGTTGTCGCCGCTGCGTAGCCGTAACAATGGCAGCCCGACTTGACTTGTATATTACCCTAACCCTAAACCTAGTAATGACTCTAACCCTAGCTGACACTAATCCTAAACCTGACCCTAACCTCAAACCTGACCTAAACTCACACCCCCATTTTGGAATAGTGGTTCGGTCCAAATCTGCCATGCACCATCAAACCGATGATGTTTTTTCAACAGTTTGGCATCGTTTTCTTTGCAGCGTTCTAAGTTCAGGCGTCTCTCATATAAAACTGACTGCGTTTGTTGCTCAAACAAATGTAACACATTCTGCAATTCGACAAACGTTCTAACAGATGCGCTGACTCTAAACACGTTATCTGACACCAGCAACGACGGCATGCACATTCCCATGCTGTAATGCACATGCGTCAAAAAACTGTTGGTGCAATAGCCCCACAACTATTCTACCGACTTTATGTGCAATATACACTTCATATTACTAATTATCTGTTTAATAGTAGCTAGTAGTAATATCATTCACAACCGTACACTACACTGGCGATGTGCCTTGACTATTGTCTATAAGTGTCAAACTTCATCATTTTATGCAGGGTTGAACAAACCCTTGATTAAATTTAAAACAACACATTTGCCAATTGGCTGCTGTTACATAGCCAAGCATCAGAACCATTATTAATCATTTTGTCCATGCAAATAGGTCAGAGCACTGAGCGCAGCATGCACGAACTGTAGTTTTTCCGGTGTTCGGAAGCGGAGTAGAATTGAAACAGTGTGTCGGTGATAAATGTCCGAATACTCAATACTGTGCCTATTTGGTGCTTGTATACAAAGTATCAGAAATGTGTTTAGCGATATATATTTTTAAAGAGCAAATTGTGCCACTTATGAGAGTTTCTTAATATAAATATGGCCTATTTCAAACCAATTTCATATAATCATCACTGTTTCCCAGGCAATTTTTTGAAATTTCAATTTTCTCGATGATTTCCCCCCCCAATTTTGCTGTTTTGTTAACAGCGCTTTCCCGCATTTTATTTGACAGCCATTGAAAAATTGTTCATGCTACAGTAGATTATTGATGATATAATACATGCTTGTTATTCATCTGCAGAACATTTCCCACTGTGGAGAAAAGGGCAAAGACATTAAGTGGAGAAAATTACGTGCCACTTCCAGATTCTCATGAATTTGTGAAATCACTTGTTGAAGATCTTGGTTTAAAACATCCAGAACATGAGGTAAGGCACAGGACAGAGAGAACACTGCCTAACTATTTCTATAACAGTAATATATAGGAAATTAATGTTGCTGATACAATAACCTTTGAATACAGGTTACTGTGACATAATCCTGAGAATGAACTCAGTAATGACAAGTGAGTAATTCTGCAGACATACACGATAATGTCAGATAATTAATAAATTTCATGTGTACATTCAAGAAAAAACATTCATGTAATATTAAAGTTGCATTCCAAATTAAACTAACATAGCTGCTGTTTTTAAGAGTGTATACACCTGTACCTGAAGAATATTTATTTATTTGATCATACTTTAAAATATAGGCAATCCCAGAATGCAATGCTAAACTGATCATCATTAATGTGAATCTGTAGGCTACATGTAATGTTGGACGATATATTTAGCTCGGGGATTATGTGACTCATGTCCAGTGTTTTTTTCTTCTAGTTTTTGCGATGTCGAGACTCGTGTGGTCGGAAGGATGAGAGTCCAGTCTATGAGGTCAGCACATCCACTGGACACCTCTGGCCAGTCCTGGTGTTACAACTGGTCAGTTCACTTTTATGTGGCACATTTACGTCTAATGGCTGCCTATGCAGATTATTTATCAAATTATTGCCAAGTTAGACATATGTCTGTTTTAAGCAGTCTAAACCCAGTCTTATTAGTACCAAGTAGTAACCTGAGTTACCATGTGTGAATTATATGTCTAGTTATTAAAAATTCTGACTTAGTGTCATCAACTTGGTTTCTGCCCCATTATGATTATGTTGCTAGATCTCATATTAAGCACATATTTAGTTAGATGTATAGGACATTGTGAGCAAAGGGATATCAACAGATTTGCAGCAAATTTAGTTGTTTCAAATTATAAATTAATGAGGCAAAATAAATTTTGAGACAGATTTTTATAGCAAACACAGATAATATGACTTCAATACGCCATAATCCATGTCATGGATTATGGCGCATTGAAGTCATATTTGGCAGAGTTTTATTTTATTTTCGCCAAATAGAACACCATTTCACCTATGATGCAATTGCCAACAGCAGCGCTAGCCTAGCATGATGGTGGTGTAAACAAATGTAACCAATCACCACTGGAAATATAATGAACAGCCTATGGTATTTTTATATGAATGCTTTGCATTTTGTCATACATTGATTTTTAAACATGAAGGGGCAGAAACTGCTTCTGTTTGGCACGTGAAGTGATTCTCATCTTACAAATATTGTAAATATTTAACTAAGACAACTTTATTGTGCTTTGTTTGCCTTTGATGAACTAACTGGTTCTTATCAGATTAATAATATTGGTACGTTATTGAACAATTAAAAAAATTATTGGTCAAAACTGCATAGTATGCTTACTGAATACATAAGGCAGAAATTCAGAATACAAAATAAATCCAGAAATATATTGATATACATGTAATTATTTGCTTCATAAATATTTTTGTGATTTGAGAGCATTTTCTGAGGTTCCATACCCTATGAAGCAGTCAATGGTAAGGGCATGTTACACGTGCAGATTGTGAATAACCTTTCACAAGTGCATCGTGTTTGTTAAAAACCAGGTATGAATACTTCAGGTAACTGTCTTCTGTGTGTGGCCTTAGGCCTAACTGTCTTTTGTATATTAGGCGAAAGGCCAGTCATGTACATGTGTTTCAAATTATGTTTTCAGAATGGCCTGCTCTTTTGTTGTCTGCCCTTGGTTGGGGGAGATCTCAGCATGAAGCCACGTGTCATAAACATGTAAGAACAAACTGTCACTCTCTTCGTCCTCTGAGTTCTGTCCCATACCGCAAAGACTATTTTTGGGACACCCTAAACTAAAATTTGTGGTTGCTGAAGCTTCAAACTCTCAGTTAAGAGATTGTGGGTTCGAATCTGCCATGTTGAACTTTGGGCAAGTTCACTCTACATTGGGGGATATTTGTGTTTGAATAGTTTTTGTGCATTAATTGCAGCATGGCTGAATCCTTCTCAAAAGTCAAGATGGGGTCTGATTGAACAAGTCTGCCAGGGAGTAAAGTGTAAAGCACTTTGAGCAATCTTGGGTACCGCACATTATAAGAACTTAAGTTTTGAGATACATATTATTTCTGTGGTTGTGACTCCTTAGAGTATACAGTGTCAACTGGGCTGCTCTCCTACATTCAGTATACGCTATATTGTCCTACTTGTTCAGAAGAAGTGGCAATAGATTGTGGTGTTTATGACACATGTGTGGCAGCATAGGAAAACCAGTCACATTGACAAAAAAATCAAATGCATTTTTATTTAAGAAATAGAAAGATGTACTAATTACATATCCTCTACTGTTTACTGTATTCAAATATTCCCACTAGAAGCAAAGTTACAGGAATTTAAAGAGGGGACCTATCACAAATTACTTAAGGAGAAAAATGAGTTTTAAAGTCTAGGCTCATTATTTACATGAAAACCTCACTTTATGATGGCATAACACAATAACTGTTGCAATTACCTTATAAAGTCCTGTGAGGCAAATGTGGCTGTGTTTGTTAACTTTATTGTACTGAAAACATTATCCAATTCTGATGAGGACTTACAAAGTTACAACAAATTAAGATCCGATCACTTCTACATTCAAGAAAACAAAAACATTGTAGTGAAACGTCAAAATGGACCGAGTGACCTAAAATCAACTTTACGACGTGTTTACGGGCAAATATGCCTAGCGACCTCCGACTGGTTTTCCTCGGCTGCCACACATATATTTGATGTTTATGTGATATGTATATTTTGTATTTTAATGTATTGATGTTAAACTGCATTGCTTTGCATTTATTCTTTGTTTTAATGGATGTATAAACATGTGTATGTAAAATAATAATGAGACACTATTTGCCTGCTCGCACTGAGATAAATAAATGAAAGCTGCATATATAAATAACTTGTTTAACAGAATGTTGATATCATATTCGCAAATATTATATAGCTGTGTATATCTCATTTCAGCCCTGGTCTCTATGTCGGTTTCAACCTGCTGCTTGGAATGTCAGAATTTCTAGGAGTTGTTCCTAGAAATGTCACAAAGTCACACCCTAAACTCATTGAGTTGTACATGTATGTGGGGGAGGTGGCTCCATTTGGTACACCGGTCAGTGTTGACCCCGCACTGGTCACTGCCCATCTCCAAGGACGCTCACAGTATGCAGCAGCAAAACAGTCAGAGAAGGTACTGTGACATTTCAAAAAGGAACAGTCCACAAACGTTTCTTTTTATACATATTGTAACCCATTTATAAGTTATTCAGTCTGTTGATTAAAATTAATTCTTTCAAAGATTTTAGCAAACATATATTATAACTATGTTCCATATACAGCTGTATACTGGTGTACTATTGAACAAGTATTTTGTATATGGTTTTGAAACCGGTTTTGAAAAACCAGTATAACATATGGTGTATTCCATGGACAATGGACAACACTAAACAAAGTAAGGGGTCTTTTGAATCATCCATAGCTATGTAAACTTCAAAAAAATTGAATGTAAAGATGACATTCAGCATATCCTGACCTTCTCTTCTGTTTGAAAAGTGTAATAAATAAATAAATATATATAAAATGTCCTTTACAATTATACATTATCTTCTAAAAAAAAAAATTTTAAGTTCGTAAACAAATAAATAAATATTATAAGAGGTCTAAAATGTCATTTAAAATCATATTTACAATTGAGCTATATGTAAAATTGAATTATATTGAATGCATCCAAATAAAAAGAAAATTATATTAACAATTATATTAAATATTATGTTTAAAATTATATTGATAGAATTATTAAGTTAAGCTAAAATTTCACAATAAGAGAAGATCAAGCGACAATGTGGTGCCTGTTACATAACTGTACATTTTTCTGCACATAGCATGCGGAAAGTCTATATAAGACACGTACAATGTATTGTATTGTATGAAATATACAATATGGGGCAAACAGCATACAGCTATAACATGTATATGCTGTTTTCTTAAGCCGTCAATTTAAACATATGAATGAATCTGATTCGTGATAAATAAATGGGTAACTTCATTTGTTGACCATTTTGACACATAAATGAAATGCTCTTATGCAAAAGCAATGACTGCTATGTGAATTCATATCTTACTAAGCTAGTGGCCTCTCTTTTGTACAATAAGTTGGGTAAAATTATTGCTTTGTGGTTTTATGGCTCAAGGTGTTGTTGTTTACTTGGCAGATACCAGCATGGAAGCCAAACACATATAAAGGCAAGAACCATGTGCACTTTTCCATCAAGGAACATGTCCATGCAGTACAGGCAAGTAGCCGTTATCAGCCATGGAAACTACCCATTTCCTGGTGTAGTTTAAAACAGCTTGTATACGCAGGAACTGCGTGAAGACAAATGTTACAGCAGCCATGTAATAAACAAAATTGGTACATGTGTCGTACCGCTGCCTAGGCTAATTATAATTAGGCAACTGCAGAGTAAATAAAGGGGATAAATTTGGTGGATAACTTACGCTGTACTGACGCAAGAGAAATATGAATAAACACCTTACATAAAACTCGCCAGGAGCAATCTTTATTTTATACTTCCAAAATAAAGGTAATAAACTAACAGTCAAAGTATAATTTACATAAAAGTACAAATCAAGCGCCACATGGCTCCACACAAACTGTTCTCCAAACCAACGTGTTCACTCTCACAGTCTCGCCATATGACTCCACACAAACTGTTCTCCAAACCAACGTGTTCACTCTCACAGTCCCGCCATATGACTCCACACAAACTGTTCTCCAAACCAACGTGTTCACTCTCACAGTCTCGCCATATGACTCCACACAAACTGTTCTCCAAACCAACGTGTTCACTCTCACAGTCCCGCCATATGACTCCACACAAACTGTTCTCCAAACCAACGTGTTCACTCTCACAGTCTCGCCATATGACTCCACACAAACTGTTCTCCAAACCAACGTGTTCACTCTCACAGTCCCGCCATATGACTCCACACAAACTGTTCTCCAAACCAACGTGTTCACTCTCACAGTCTCGCCATATGACTCCACACAAACTGTTCTCCAAACCAACGTGTTCACTCTCACAGTCCGCCATATGACTCCACACAAACTGTTCTCCAAACCAACGTGTTCACTCTCACAGTCCTGCCATATGACTCCACACAAACTGTTCTCCAAACCAACGTGTTCACTCTCACAGTCTCGCCATATGACTCCACACAAACTGTTCTCCAAACCAACGTGTTCACTCTCACAGTCCCGCCATATGACTCCACACAAACTGTTCTCCAAACCAACGTGTTCACTCTCACAGTCCCGCCATATGACTCCACACAAACTGTTCTCCAAACCAACGTGTTCACTCTCACAGTCTCGCCATATGACTCCACACAAACTGTTCTCCAAACCAACGTGTTCACTCTCACAGTCCCGCCATATGACTCCACACAAACTGTTCTCCAAACCAATGTGTTCACTCTCACAGTCTCACCATATGACTCCACACAAACTGTTCTCCAAACCAACGTGTTCACTCTCACAGTCCCGCCATATGACTCCACACAAACTGTTCTCCAAACCAACGTGTTCACTCTCACAGTCCCGCCATATGACTCCACACAAACTGTTCTCCAAACCAACGTGTTCACTCTCACAGTCCCGCCATATGACTCCACACAAACTGTTCTCCAAACCAACGTGTTCACTCTCACAGTCTCACCATATGACTCCTCTCATATCTTTCCCTGCCCTTGTATTTAAACCTTCTCCCCAATGGCGGGAAACCTTCTGTCACATGATCATGATCAGCTATGCCCTCTGGTGGGCATCCCCACAACTCTGAGAGACCTGCTACGCCCTTTGGTGGGCATCCCCTCACCTTGGTGGCAGCCCTACCATACATGGATGAAAACAGAGGTAGAAAGACAATAACTTTTATGTAAAATGATGACTAAGGGCATCAATATAGGCTTCATGATGCCTCTAAGAGTTGTAGGTAATGGTTGGGAGGGAACTATCAGATACGTCACAACAGTCAATGTGTAATGCTACGGATAGAGGACAGTAAATGTAGCGATATCATCAGTAGTACACTGCACTATCAATGCAAATAGAACAAACCAGCTGATATAATTCTTCCATTGCGATCCTGTCCGTCAACATGCTTTTTCAGTGTTGTTATTCATGTTCTGACATCAATGATCATCTTGAGCAGCAGATCGTAATTTTGATCACTGTACTTATCAACCTGACATCGGTTGGTCACATGGTGTCATGATTAGAAATGATGTTTTCGTGCAGCGTGGCTTCAGAGCTGTCAAATTACGACAGCTGTCAGTCGGTACAATTCTGCGTATTAATACAGTTGTCATTTTGCTTGGTGATGTAATCAGGGGCAATCCATGGGTGGTTCAAGCAGAAATGGAGAGGTGTAAGGTTTGAAAGAAGTTTGTGGGAGCCTAAGGTATTAGAAGTTCACAATTTTTTCACAAAACTTCTGTCTATGGAGCGTAAATATGCTGTGAAATTGTCAATAACAGAGCTCTTCAAGATTAGTTGGAAATGAAGGAAACGTTATAATGGTCGCCTATGGAAAATGCCAATGTGGTCTGACAACTAATTCTGTAACATCTTATAATTGCTTTTCCCCATAAAATGTTGGCAGTTCCATGCTCCAATGACAACTTTTACCCCTCCCTGTTTATGATTACGCCAAATGATTTTGTTTGTGGTGTCTATGAGCTTGAATTTTCAAGGATATAGGAACTATAGAAGTGTGACAATTACTAATATTACAATTACGAACTAGAACCACCATCCAGATATTGATGATACGTTTCATGTTGATATCGCAATAATAACAACACTTTTGCAGCAGTGTCAGTTTAGTAACACAGCCGTGGTAATACCATTGTATGAGTCAAACTATTCCCTGTTCCCGATAGCTGGTGATATGCACAGTTGTACAGGGTCAGCTATGAAGATGTAAATTAATTATTTACTTTGTTATTTGGTTGGCAGTATGGGAAACACGACGTGTCAGACATCTGTGAAGTCTACGGCACCGTGTCATGTAAGGCTGACCTGGAGGCGACACTGCCCAAAGTTACAGTGACCTTGACCCACTTGCCAGAGAGCAATCGAATGTCACTGCGTAATCTTCTTACACATCCTTGCGTTCAAGAAACTAGTATGTGAAATTTCTTCTTCAATTCACAACTTTTAGCAGAATCAGCGCTTAAAAACAGATAATATTGATTGTTGAATCGTACACGTATGATTTTGGGATTAAAGTAAATTATTTTTGTTTGTGGCAAGATTTATGGGCATTATGGATCTATAAATTTTATGCTGGTGAGTCTGAAGTTTCTAGTTAAGATGCGCTCATGTACTTGTTTTTTGGTTTTGTAAAAAAGGCTTTAGAAATATAGTAGAAAAAAATAATAGTTACCTCTCAGATACACAAAAGTGTATCTAGATTTAACAAGATTTAACAAGATTGCCACGTAGAGATTCAACTCTAGATGGCAGGTGGACAAGGAAGCCATTTGGCTTATCGAGAGTCCAACCTATCTATCTAAGTATACCCCGCCCGTCTTAGGTATATGTCGATTTTATTTTTAAATATATTAACACTACTAGCACCTACACAATCAGCTGATAATCTGTTCCATTCGTTTACTGTTCTTTGTGAAAATGAAAATTTTCTAATATCTAGTCTACACTGCTTCTTTGCTAATGTAACTCCATCTCCTCTAGTCTTTCTCTCTTCCTTGACTGTGAAAAAAATATTTCTATCAATATTTTCATATCCATTCAATATTTTAAACACCTCAATCTGATCTCTCAATCTTCTGGTTTCTAGTGTTGTTAAACCACATTCTTTTAGACGCATTTCATAACTAATATTCCTGAGTTTTGGTATCATTTTGGTTGCTCTCCTTTGTACTCTTTCTAGCATATCAATGTCCTTCTTGCGATATGGCCTCCATGCTTGTATACAATATTCTAAGTGAGGCCTAACTATTGTTTTATACAGCGGTATTATTAGTTCTTTTTCTTTGTATACTATATTTTGCCTAATTAATCCAAGAATTTGGTTTCCCTTCGCTGCTGCAATTCCACACTGCTCTGATATCTTCATGTCAGCACTAATAGTTAATCCTAAGTCCTTTTCCTTTAAGGTAGTATTTAGTACAGTACCACCCATTGTATATTGTGCATCTTCATTACCATGTCCTGGGTGAAGGCACTTACACTTTCCAAAATTAAACAGCATTTGCCACTTCTCAGACCATTCTATCAACTTATTAAGATAATCTTGTAAATGCTGTCTATCTGCATCACTTTTAATTTTCCTAAACACTTTTGTGTCATCCGCAAACTTCAAGACCTTGCTTGTTATGTCATCATCCAAATCATTGATATATATTAAGAATAAAATAGGTCCCAGTACTGATCCCTGCGGTACTCCACTCAAAACCGATTTCCAGTTTGAAACCTCCCCATTAACTACTACTCTTTGTCTTCTATCAATAAGCCATTTTTCTATCCAGTTGATCATTCCATTTCCTATGCCATGGGCCTTTAGTTTAAGTAGTAGTCTTTGGTGTGGCACTTTGTCAAAGGCTTTTTTTAAATCTAAGTAGATTATATCTACTGGTGATCCCTCATCTACCCACTTTGTGTGATATCTTCCAAAAAACATAACATATTTGTTAAGCATGACCTCGCTTTAAAAAACCCATTTGAGATGGGTTTATCAATTTATTTTTAACAAGAAAATCAACTAGGTGATCTTTAATTAGTCTTTCTAATAGTTTGCAAATCACCGATTTTAAACTCACTGGTCTATAGTTCTCTGACTTGTTTCTCGAACCTTTTTTAAATAATGGTATAATGTTTGCTTCTTTCCATTCTAACGGAACTATTCCCTCCTCTAATCATAGATTAGAGGAGGGATTATTTTCACTCATTTACATTCTTAGTATAATCTGTGTTTGAAGGTTAAACCATTCTTACATCATTGACATAAGTCACATGACACATACAAAGGCTGTAATGTTTTAAATAACAAATAATAATATACCGGTATATTAAAAAAAAAATATTGAAAATGTATAAATAAATAAAAAATAATCAAACATACATGAAACAGAAACAAAAACAGATAAAAGTGAATATGTTTAAAATCGTTATGTCTGCAGAGTTTGAGAACACCCCTTCAGGGTCGACACACACCCTCCACTTCACCCCACCTCTTGAGATGTTCCCTATGTGTCACTACATGACTGGATCACAGCCAGAGCCCCCCATGAAGGGGTTCTATCAAATGAAGGTTGGTGGTTCTGAAATATCTGTGAATAACAAAAGAGAAAAAGTCTGAACTAAAAGGAATTTTATGTAAGCGAAGGTTACAGTAGACTCCTCATATCTATAAGGCCCCTTTGTCAATGGCCCCCTGGATTACACAGCCATATGTTTGTTGCATTGGTGTTGTGTAAACAACCACCCCTCACTAGTGACCACCCCTCACTAGTGACCACCCCTCACTAGTGACCACCTCTCACCAGTTGACCACCCCTCACCAATGACCACCCCTCGATAGTGACCACCCCTTGCTAATGACCACCCCTCACCAGTTGACCACCCCTCGATAGTGACCACCCCTTGCTAATGACCACCCCTCACCAGTTGACCACCCCTCACTAGTGACCACCCCTCCTAGTGACCACCCCTCGCTAGTGACCACCCCTCACTAGTGACCACCCCTCACCAATTGACCATCCCTCACCAGTTGACCACCCCTCACCAATGACCACCCCTCGCTAGTGACTACCCCTCGCTAGTGACCACCCCTCACTAGTGACCACCCCTCACCAATTGACCACCCCTAGCTAGTGACCACCCCTCGCTAGTGACCACCCCTCACTAGTGACCACCCCTCACCAATGACCACCCCTAGCTAGTGACCACCCCTCACTAGTGACCACCTGGGTAATGCGACCAGTGGCCATGATTATGGGCAGGAAGAGTCTATCTCTCGGCAGCGGCCAATCGGCAGTTGAAACTGATATTTTTAATCATGATGTTGATTTTTATAACAAATTAAGTAGGCCTACTATAATTTTATACTCTCATCAGTATTTACAAGTTACAAGTTTTATTATCTTTGATAAGTAACTGTTATGTTCTTGCATACACGCACACGCACACGCACACGCACACGCACACGCACACACACCACACACACACATTCTTGGCAAAACACCACGTAGCTAGCTACATTTATTGATGGTTCCCCCTCACCAGAGGCCACCTGCCTTATAAGGCCATTTTAAATATGCTCAAAGGTTGGTCTTAAGAGGGGACTCTGTACATTTAAATGTTATGAATTGGTGCACTGTGGCACTATTGGTCGAATAAACTGGCAATAATCTATAATCCTCTGTGTTTTCAATAGTGCGGTTGGATAAACAGAACTACCTAAAACATGAAATATTTGCCATATTAATTCAAATTTTACAAATGACTATGACTACGTTATCTTAAACAGACATTTTGCCATGTAGTCAGTATGAAAACAAACATTTTATATGATCTAAATTCATGTATTTTTGCACACCACCCTCTAAGTTTTGCACACGGCTCTGGTTGTAGGGAGACAAGTTGGTTGAGCTACTGGTGCAGTTGAGACTGGACAGTCGGGTCAAGAATGTGATGGACTACTGCGAACTACACATACCATTCTTTCACAGGTCATATAGCTGTCATACTGCTTAAAAACTAAGTTTATACTTGTGTCTGTGGCTTTGCTTTGGGCATGTCACATGATGCTTGAGCATGTCACATGATGCTTGAGCATGTCACATGATGCTTGAGCATGTCACATGATGCATGGACATGTCACATGGTGCTTGGGCATATCACATGGTGCATGGGCATGTCACATGATGCTAGTGTGAAATTAGCCCATATTTCTTGTGATGTAAATGATGTCTATTTAAGCAAAATTACAATTGATGAGTTTGAGACTCAAGAAAATGTGTATTCAATCAGGAGTAGTGATTTGATACTAATGATTACGCGTGTGTTATAGGGGACCAATATTACATGTTGAATCGTCACCAAGTCAAGGCAGTATTCATCTGAGTACAGACAAGAGAACATTAGTGTGGAGCATAGGTGAGGATTATGCTGATCTGAGACATACTAAATTGTAAATTACTTAGACATCTTCTGCAGTTATGGAGAGTTACATAAACCTCCGGTGGTCACTGGGGAGGTTTTATTTACAGCCCCTCAAATCCGCCTGGTAGATTTATGCTCTGCAGCTGCTGCCACCAGGGCGGCGCTATCCCAGAATAGTGTAGAGAGTAGAGACGCCGATTGGCTCTCAGGCCAACTATGAAATAAAAACTAAAATAACGATATACGTTTATAACATAATACTACTGTTAAAAGTATTCAACATTAAACTTATATTAACACAAAAATACACAGAAATACAAAATTGCAATTGTTTACGAAGCAGGCATTATGGCAGGATTAGCCTGGATTACACAGGCGCCGTCAGGTGGCAGCACTTGTAGTCCCTCACACTGACAACATTCAAAAGCTGGCTAAGTGACCAGACTGTCTTCTCGGCGAAGTGACGCAGCCAAGCGACAGTCGATTTAGCGAGACTAATAGGAAACGCACTGAGAGTTGTGAAGGAAACTACTCGGGTTGTTAACCATTGTCTTGGTTATGTCCATGTCTCTGTGTTGCAGGCCAGAAGTTCCCCAGTAAGACCTTGGAGGTACTACTCAAGGGGACCCTCAAGTTTGGGAAGTCCGAGGCTCAGGGGACAGAGCGAGCGGAAGACAGGTTCTGTGTTGGGCTGACGTCATATGCTAGCGTAAGTAGGACACACCAACTTGGGTCTCTTTTAGGGCCTATAGACAGGGTCGGAAGATATTTATGTCAGATGGGTAGACTGGGTCTGTGCCTGGTAATGATGACATATTTGACTCTCCAGCACCTGTCATTTAATTACACTCGCTGTTTGTAACATTGTGCTATTTTTTGGCGTCATCTTCATAATAGGGCCACCTCACAATTAAGGTTACCCTAGGACAGTGCCAAAGTCATTCTATACACTGTAAAATATATGAAATTACTTGTCGTAATAATATCACCACATTGTTCAGGTCACTTTTGCCCAGTTCTGCCTGTGACATTACTGTTCACTGTTTGACTCATTTTGGCTTTCAGACGCAAGCAACGGTCATGAATGCCTTTGACAAGTTTGGTTCTCGTTGCAGTTGCTCTTCAAGATGTCCGACTTCACTCACACTGGCACAGCGATTGATCCCAAGTCAGTGCAGCTTGACACCAGTGTCAAGTACAAAGTCACCACAGGTAGGATGACGTTTACCCTGTACATGAAATATATATATATACATATATATATATATATATATATATATATATACTATATATATATATATATATATATATACATATATAATATGTATATATTATATATTATATATATATATATATATATATATATATACTATATATATATATATATATATATATATATATATATATATATATATCATATATATATACATATATATATATTATATATATATATATATATATATATATATATATATATATATATATATATATATATGACCTGAAATAATATATTTTTTGTAAAATATAACCCTAAAACAATTTTTCTCTTCTTCTGAGTATTTCAATAATAGTGAAGTGTGCAGTAACCGGAGACATCAGCTAGGAATTTTGTGTGTCACATGACCATGATCATGTGACACATCTGTGGTCAATTCTAAGAAAAAGATTCAGTTGAAAAATTTGGAAGAACAAAATAAAATTTCATTGGAGGTACTTAGGATGTTAAATACTTAACTCTTAATGGTTACAGCAACATTAGTTACTATTAATGTAAGAATTTGACAATAATGACATATTTGTGTGACTCTCTGCAGCTTACGAATATGTGAGTGCTGAGTACGTGATCTGGAACTGCCACGGAGACATTCCAGTGCTGAGTACGTGATCTGGAACTGCCACGGAGACATTCCAGTGCTGAGTATGTGATCTGGAACTGTCACGGAGACATTCCAGTGCTGAGTACGTGATCTTGAACTGTCACGGAGACATTCCAGTGCTGAGTACGTGATCTTGAACTGCCACGGAGACATTCCAGTGCTGAGTACGTGATCTTGAATTGTCACGGAGACATTCCAGTGCTGAGTACGTGATCTTGAACTGTCACGGAGACATTCCAGTGCTGAGTACGTGATCTTGAACTGCCACGGAGACATTCCAGTGCTGAGTACGTGATCTTGAACTGCCACGGAGACATTCCAGTGCTGAGTACAGGATCTGGAACTGTCAAGGAGACATTCCAGTGCTGAGTACGTGATCTGGAACTGTCACGGAGACATTCCAGTGCTGAGTACGTGATCTTGAACTGCCACGGAGACATTCCAGTGCTGAGTACAGGATCTGGAACTGTCACGGAGACATTCCAGTGCTGAGTACGTGATCTTGAACTGTCATGGAGACATTCCAGTGCTGAGTATGTGATCTTGAACTGTCATGGAGACATTCCAGTGCTGAGTACATGATCTGGAACTGTCAGGGAGACATTCCAGTGCTGAGTATAGGATCTGGAACTGTCACGGAGACATGCAGACAATCGAATTTGAATACGGTACTCAGATTACATTTTAAAAACAATTATACTGTACATTATCATGATTAAAAAGATTTTGTGAAATACTTTGTGAAATACTTTGTGAAACCGGTCCGTGATTATTACGCCAGACTTGTTGGTTACTGAAAGATACTTGGAAAATCGTGTTCATTCACAGTCAAGTTTATTAATGTCTAACATGAAGTGGCTTTACTAGTACAAACACAGACACAGTACATGAACATTGGACATCAGTAGAAAGAATAAATTAGTAATGATCAACAGCAAACTCGCCAGTTGTACTGGCACACATTTTCTTGCATAAAATGCATAATTTCATGCAGAATTAAATTCTGGAACTCTGTTCATAAAGTATAGTAACACATTTTACAGTTTTCCTAGTCATTATGTCACAACTTGTGGGTCCAGTTCACATTGATCACTTCCAGTTCACATATATTTACCAAGGATCAAGTAATTTACATTAAATTCCAGGTCAATTAGAAAATTGGCAATATTAGTTATTTTTAATACTTTTGACTAAATAAATGTCAACGTTCAGTGTCATTCGCTGTGTCAACACCTATGGATTGCACGTAATAATCACAGAAACCTCAGTGAAAATCCGCTGCATCAAACAATTTGTGTTTAATATGTTTAATGAAGTAAAAACCAGAAAGTCCATATTAAATTACCTGCTGTACTTCTTGATGGGACATTGCTTGTATTCAATTCAAAAATTTGAGTTGATCATTTCAATTCAGTTAAGAATTGAACCCGGATGTGGCTAGCATTTTACCTCATGTATACGAGTAATTATGCAACGGATTCACAAGCAAAAGTTACTATACATGCATTGATTTGTCGCCCTTGTGTAATGTATTGTATCACTATTTTAATTACAAATACATGTCATTTATTTGTATTGTGTACAATTATTTCTGAACACCTGATATTTTGGCAAAAACACTGGTACAAGGATTAATAAAAAAAATATGAATTCCGTTTTAAGGTGCAAGTAATTTCAGCACCGTAGCTCTACAAAGTTCTGTACCTTTTAATTCAGCTGTTAACAAGGTATTTAACATGCAGATGCAAAACATCAAACAATATTCACACAAACACGATTAAAAAAACACTGTATAAGGAGAGAAACTATTTATGAGAATAGCCTACGTAAACAGTATAGCACCATTATTCAAGTTGAGAGGTATTCTAGTATAAAACAAAAGTCGCTAGCAATAACATCATTATATAAATTCAATTTAAATCTCATTACTTTTAACTAACATCGCACATTAATAAACAAATGTTTAACATAAATGTTAAATGAATCATACAAGCTGCCATTTGGAATCAATTCTTTGCCTAACAGAACAACATCAGTTGATCCATTTGTCATGTGACCTGTTGCCTAGCAACAAAGTACATCAAGCGTTAAAAATGGAAGGCGAATAATTGTATATCCTGTTAGCATTCAAACTGCAGAAAAGATTGGTTTAGTAGAGGTCATGTTACCTTTGTAATGTAAAAGACATACATTGTATATTTTTTAAACAGGCAACACTTAATGGCGGTAATATGCATAAAAACTGTGACATACGCAGACAGTGACACACTTGCGCTGTGCCATCAAATGAAATCTCAACAGGATGCATGGCATAATTTTTTTAAGAAAATTAAAAAAAGAATTTGTGATAATCTGTGCACTGCATCTACATAATGATTTATCGTTATTAACATTTTGATTTTGAGCTATTATCGAGTTTCCCAGCAAAGCTATATCAACATTAGTCATAAAATGAGACGCTATTACAACTTGGCTCAAAATAGAAACCTTGCACAACATAGTCCCAGTAAATATGGATACATATGTATGTGTAAACAACTGAAAACTGCACTACCAGGTACGTCAAGTAACTACGTCAAGTAACTACGTCAAGTAACTACGTCAAGTAACTACGTCAAGTAACTACATCAAGTAACTACGTCAAGTAAGTTTGTAAGCAGAAGAACTGAGAGTGGCTCTGAAATGTCCTCAGGCACTTAGTCGACTGCTTCCAGGGGAAATGCAGCAAAAATATGCATAGAAAAGTTTATTCGACATCTCAGAAAGATTGAAATATCAATGAATCATATGTACATTTGTATATATTTCAAATCTGGCTGGGCTAAATTACAGTTCATGAAATCCCTTTGCTAAAACAGGGTATACACATTTTTAAATGCTTTGAAAATACCTTGGAAAATCAATGCATTTGATTGAATCTCAAGAATGTGTATCACGATGTTAAACCAGCTGAAGTTTGCGACACTGGTAATTTATATGAATATTGCAACGAAGCTTCTGTCGGAAACTTCACAAACACTTATTACATACAAAATGATACAAATACAATGCAATAGAGTTGATACAAACATGTAAAATAAATACAGTTACCTATTACAATGCCTTATTGTGGCTTACCTATGCATAGGAATGTAGCAGCATAAAAGCCAAAGCTAATGATTGTTCTACACAGGCATATAAAGTAGTCGTGTGCTGACGACTAAAGTCATCTGATAAATGGACATCATTTGACCAGCTGGTGTAGCAGACTGACCAACTGCTGGAGACCAAAAAAGGGAGTTTGACCATTCATCATTTTATTTATGTTAATAATAATTATAATGCTCTTAAGACTAAAAAAAGTTGAAATGTACATTGGCTATCAAATTGCTGAGTCCAAAAACACTGCTTGTGATTAGAATTTTAGCTGATGGGAAGTAAACAAAACATTCTGATTACAAACTATTAGTATCCGGTAGTGTAATGGACACTGGTTGGTTCAACTTGTTTAATTTAATTAATTAACGAACCATTACACCTGGGGAACTGTACTCGTTTACAGACTTGTTACAGTCTTTACAGGTGTAAATAAATGACACGATTGTGTAAGCCGGTGTTAGCCAGAGCAAATAATCACACACAAGCTGTACAATGCAACACCTTGAAGTGTGGCGGTGGCAGTAGAAAACGTACATTAAGTCAGGAACACATTTACAATAAGTACCTGTGACCAAGTGGCAAGGCACTGAGTTGAAACGTTTGTGTCACACACTCAAACTCTGCTGAAAGACAGAGTCCAGCATGCTGCTTCATTGACATTTTTAAATTATGTATCAATCCATAACAAATGTGCAGCATTATGATCGATCAAGTGTCACATTCATTAAACCGAATAACCGTAGTGACATTTCTGTAAATTTGTAGCAAATCCATGCATTTACAGGGTAGGGCCACATATATGGATTAAGGGCGGTCCACAGGAAGTGGTATGTCTGGCAGTGATAAGGTATTGTGTTAGACATCCAAGCTGTCCACTGGTGTGGAGGGGAACATGACTCAATGATTCTGACGGCAGGTTCTGTTGCTTCTGCTGACACGGACAGTAGTGACATGGGTGACATGTCACCTCTTACTGATGGCAGTGACACTGACAACATGTCACCTCTCACTGACAATAGTGACAATAATAACACATCACTTCTCGTGATATAACTGACAATGATGATAGGTCACCTCTCACTGACATTAGTGACAGTTATGACACATCGATTTGACACAATAATGACATGGCTTCTCTCATTGACAGTGACAATGATGTCTCTTCTTTCTAACAACACTGACAGTAATGACGACGATGCACTGCCTCTCAGTCTCACAACAGTGACAGTCGCATCCCTCTATCACCGACACTAGCAACGACGATGACGTGTCATCGCTCACTGACCAAAGAGGCTCTGGAACATGAGCTGTTGCTTCTGGTGCAGTTTCTCCATCGCCATGTTGTGCTGTCGTACACTCTTCAGCGCCCGTTTCGCTGCGGCACTCTTGGCGATCCGATAGTTGCGGCCTATCCCCTGGAAACTTCCCTTGCCGACGACGTTCACGTTGACCCGGATACGACCGTTCAGTGTCCTGACTGGCTTCCTGCACAAACACGCGCACACTGTAATACGTCCAACACCAAGACGCTAAAACGTATATACTTAATTTATTTACTTTACCAATTTTAGTGCTGATTAGTATTATTACCATTTTTAATGTGTCTTATTAACGGTATATATTATGGCTCACCAATCTTATTACTCTCATTCTATTGTGAAACTGAAGAAAAATTTCTGTTTTTAATGTGATGTTTTAAATAGACAATAAAGTCTTTTGAATCTTTGAATCAACAACTTAAAATGTACATAAAATGCATTTCTTGCTGTTGATAAAAGCTGCAGACAAACTGTTCCGCCCCGATGCCAATCGTAATTTTTACATACTGAGCCAGAACTAAAACAGAATAACTTATCTACAAAGTAAAGTTTTGTGGCACATATATTTACTGTGCTGATGCCTGGAGTTTTTGTGAACAGAATAAACAGCTTTACTTCACAGCATACAATACTGGATGACATCTGATGTTTTTGTCAAAGTTTAATAGTTCGCAAGCCGATTTTATAAACAATACTTAACAGAAGTATAGCTTAGCATAGCATGTATATTGGTTTAATTTTTACCAAAAAGTATTAATTTAGACAGATGAAAAACATAACTCAGTCAGTACCGTATGACATATTAAGAACGGTGACTGTCAGTCATTGTCATTGGTGCACAGGGTAGTTGGATACTCACTCGAACTTTGCTGTTTCTGGTTCCATCTCAAGCAGCTCTCTCACTGGTGATTTAGGAATCTTAGCCGTGAATGTGTCTAGGGGAAAAACAGCAACATTATGTCTTAATTACAATATACAGCTGTATCATTATTTACCATTTTAAAGAGTATATGCATATAATGCAAGCACCATAAAAATACAAATTTCCATGCCTTACCATTTATTTCCGATAATTCTATGTAAAAAATCTGCTGAAAATGTTCAATGAAAAAGTAGTGGTACCTTACAAGTGTTTCACATTCAAACATTCCTATAATACTGATTCATACATAAAACTGTTTGATTTGTTTGAATAAATGCTATTGATCGATCAGTTAAGAAACAATCAAAATTATTTCAAAACGTTTGCGAGGTACAGTATTTCTACCTGTTACACGCAAACACAAGCAGTCCACGCACCGATCTGAGGCTTCATCATCCGATAGTACACCCTCCACACTGTGTCGAGCGACATGCCACTGTCGAGATAGATGGCGCCAGCAACCGACTCGAATATGTCTCCGAGTGCCTTGGGTATCTCCGTGTCCTCACTGACCTCTGCGTCACTGTCTTCAGTGTCATCAAACTAAACAAATTTACATCACATAACCAACATAAGTCAACAATGATATCGCCATCAAATGAGCCAAATACTGTGAGCAAATTATATAGGCTGGTGGAAGGTGAATCATAAAATATAAATATCTGGACTGGCACAAATTGTACCCTGAAAGATTTTATGGTTTGTTGGAGGAAGATAAGACTAGTTGTGGTCAGATCTCAGAGATTTATATATGTATATATATACATACAATATATATATATATATATATATATATATATATATATAAATATATATATATATATATGTGTGTCTGTGTCTGTGTGTGTATGTGTGTATGTAAATATATATATAGAATCTGGGACAAAACTGGCCTCTATGTATGTCAGTTGACGTAAGACCACAGTAAGGGGTTCTACGCCAATATCCAACGGTAGAGTACCCTATAGATATAGCTTTATGCAGGTTGTTTAAATTTCTGTGAGGACTTGTTTAGTGTTGAGTGAGTATAAATTTTGTTTTTGTGCAGCGTGGTATCACAGCTGTCAAATTATGCTGGTAAGAAAGGTAAGGTTAGGTTAGAGACTGAATTGAGAACATGAGGTACCGGGTAACAGAATTTCAAAAATGTTATACAGCAAGTGTGAACTGTGAATGCAGGCTAATTAATGTCTGAAAATGTGACTACTCTAGTAGAATAAACTGTCAGGCAATGAAGGAAACGTTATAATGGGGAACTCAAATGTGGTCTTAGGTCAATTCACACATATGTTTACCGGGACATTTTTTGACTGGTGAAAATCTGATCCTGCATAAAAGCCTGGGTGATACTACGTTGACCTCTGACCTCTTCGTCCATGTTGATCTCATCGTTGTTCTCCTTCTGCCGAGAGACGAACTTGTCGACGACGAGGAAAAGCTGAGGAGACAGAGCCTTGAAGTACTTGTGGAAGTCCCACTTGACGGCGAGAGCAGCGAATATGTTGTTATTGACTAGTGCCGATCGCAGGTCTGTCAAGATGCCTGCAAACACAAAACGTCACTCGTTGAGATATCGAACACTCGACTGATAAAGAGGCTTTGGAAAAGAATGTATTTTAAAAGTAAAGGTAAGGTCTTGTGCATACATAGAACAGAAACCAACCCACAAGGCTGCTCAGAATGCTTTGCTTATCACTCAGTGAGACGTGTTCAACTTCAATCGAACGCCATACTAACTTTTCTGAGAGGCATTAAGCCATGCTGCAATTATTGCACAAAAGTATTCGTTCGCAGATATCCACCACTGTCTATAGCCATTTTTTCAATGTTATATCTTTACAAGCTACAAAAAAATTATTTTTGTTTGAAAATGTGTTGTTTATAAGATACGTATATCAACAAGTAGCTGAACGTTATGTTAATAAATGTGTTGTTTACAAGATATCTATATCAACAAGTAGCAGAACGTTATGTTAATAAACGTGTTGTTTACAAGGTATCTATATGAACAAGTAGCAGAACGTTATGTTAATAAAGGTGTTGTTTACAAGGTATCTATATCAACAAGTAGCAGAACGTTATGTTAATGAATGTGTTGTTTACAAGGTATCTATATCAACAAGTAGCAGAACGTTATGTTAATGAATGTGTTGTTTACAAGGTATCTATATCAACAAGTAGCAGAACGTTATGTTAATGAAGGTGTTGTTTACAAGGTATCTATATCAACAAGTAGCAGAACGTTATGTTAATGAATGTGTTGTTTACAAGGTATCTATATCAACAAGTAGCAGAACGTTATGTTAATGAATGTGTTGTTTACAAGGTATCTATATCAACAAGTAGCTGAACGTTATGTTAATGAATGTGTTGTTTACAAGTTATCTATATCAACAAGTAGCAGAACGTTATGTTAATGAATGTGTTGTTTACAAGGTATCTATATCAACAAGTAGCAGAACGTTATGTTAATGAATGTGTTGTTTACAAGGTATCTATATCAACAAGTAGCAGAACGTTATGTTAATGAATGTGTTGTTTACAAGGTATCTATATCAACAAGTAGCAGAACGTTATGTTAATAAATGTGTTGTTTACAAGGTATCTATATCAACAAGTAGCAGAACGTTATGTTAATGAATGTGTTGTTTACAAGGTATCTATATCAACAAGTAGCAGAACGTTATGTTAATGAATGTGTTGTTTACAAGGTATCTATATCAACAAGTAGCCATGTTATTCAATGTTTATTTACAAGGCTTTTCAAAAAAAACGTTATGTTTGAAAAAGTGTTGTTTACAAGATACTATATCAACAAGTAGCAGAACGTTATGTTAATAAATGTGTTGTTTACAAGGTATCTATATCAACAAGTAGCAGAACGTTATGTTAATAAACGTGTTGTTTACAAGGTATCTATATGAACAAGTAGCAGAACGTTATGTTAATAAATGTGTTGTTTACAAGGTATCTATATCAACAAGTAGCAGAACGTTATGTTAATGAATGTGTTGTTTACAAGGTATCTATATCAACAAGTAGCAGAACGTTATGTTAATGAATGTGTTGTTTACAAGGTATCTATATCAACAAGTAGCAGAACGTTATGTTAATGAATGTGTTGTTTACAAGGTATCTATATCAACAAGTAGCAGAACGTTATGTTAATGAATGTGTTGTTTACAAGGTATCTATATCAACAAGTAGCAGAACGTTATGTTAATAAATGTGTTGTTTACAAGGTATCTATATCAACAAGTAGCAGAACGTTATGTTAATGAATGTGTTGTTTACAAGGTATCTATATCAACAAGTAGCAGAACGTTATGTTAATAAATGTGTTGTTTACAAGGTATCTTTATCAACAAGTAGTTGAATGTTATGTTAATAAAGTCATAATCAGACACCTAAAATGTCCATGATTATGTAATTATATAGTGAAACAACTGCGTTGTCATGTCATCGCATGTTTGATCATGCTGACTTTGTATTCAACAGCTGCTGGTCCCATCAATGGTCTCCTTCTTTAGATGACTAATTGTTGTCCTTTCTGGGTCTAACACTCACCTGGTGAGTGCTTCACAGGGTCCTCAAACAACTGGCGGGTGATCACGTAGTCCAAGATGGCGTCTCCCAGGAACTCCAGCCTGAAGACACAGCAGAATCACATCAGTGTGTGTGTGTGTGTGTGTGTGTGTGTGTGTGTGTGTGTGTGTGTGTGTGTGTGTGTGTGTGTGTGTGTGTGTGTGTGTGTGTGTGTGTGTGTGTGTGTGTGTGTGTGTGTGTGTGTGTGTGTGTGTGTTTGTGTGTGTGTGTTTGCATGTGTGTGTATATGTGTGATTGTGTTTGTGTGTGTATGTGTGAGTGTGTTTGTGTTTGTGTGTATGTGTGAGTGTTTGCATGTGTGTGTAGGTGTGAGTGTGTTTGTGTGTATGTGAGTCTGTGTGAGTGTGTTTGTGCATGTGTGTGTGTATTTGTGTGTGTGCATATGTGTATGTGTAATACACAGCACAGTAACCAGACTTTTTACTAACTGTTTGTTCAAAAACCATCTCAATGTCATAAGGAAGTATTCAGCTACACTGCATTTACTATGCAGACTATTCTCACAGTATACAAATATCAACTACTACCTATAGCCATGTTCTCAGTCATATAGCTGCTTGAACTGGTGCAAAAAGAAGCGAATAAACTTGGCCAAGATTCAAAATGACACAGAGACGAATAGACATTTGCGTATCACAATTGTTGAGCTAGTTTAGTATTAAATTTTGCATAATGTCAAAATTGTACGAATTTCATTCATATGTGTTGCTATATTTTCACACTACTCTGGTGTAATAAAATTATGAATGGCTTCTAAGTCAGTAATAAATAATAATAATAATGATTTATACAGCCTAAAATTAAATTATGTAAAACATTAGGTGGAAAAGGTAAAAGAAAATTGTATGATTTAAGACTAAGAGTACCGGGTAGTTTAGAAACGTTTTGTAAAATGTAAATTACCGATAGATTACATAATAACAACAAGGGAAATCTTCTGTTGTGCATAAATCCTTGCAAACCAAGGCACATAAAACAACGGTATTGATCAAACTCAGAGCCAGCGAATCAATCAATAATCCAGTTGCCAACAGATGGATCGATACACCGGGTGGATAATTAGTTAAATATGATAATTAGTTAAATATGATAATTAAAATAAATAGTTAAAATAAAATAAAACAAAATAATTAGACCAGACCAGACCAGACCAGACCAGACCAGACCAGACCAGACCAGACCAGACCAGACCAGACCAGACCAGACCAGACCAGACCAGACCAGACCAGACCAGACCAGACCAGACCAGACCAGACCAGACCAGACCAGACCAGACCAGACCAGACCAGACCAGACCAGACCAGACCAGACCAGACCAGACCAGACCAGACCAGACCAGACCAGACCAGACCAGACCAGACCAGACCAGACCAGACCAGACCAGACCAGACCAGACCAGACCAGACCAGACCAGACCAGACCAGACCAGACCAGACCAGACAGACAGGACAGAAGTTAAGTTAAGTTAAGTTAAGTTAAGTTAAGTTAAGTTAAGTTAAGTTAAGTTAAGTTAAGTTAAGTTAAGTTAAGTTAAGTTAAGTTAAATTAAATAAGGTGCTCATATTAAATAGGTAGAATAAATTAAATTAAAGAATGGATGGTGTGGTACCTCTGGTAGCAGTCGGTGACGGTGTTGTAGTGGTAGGAGGCGTGGGTGAAGGCCTGGAGCAGGTAGCTGCGATCACGGAAGTGGTACTGGATGTTCCTCTCAAACGCCTCAGAGCCCATCAGGTAGAAATCAAGTCTATCTCGTGCCTGAGGCACATGCATGAGGAGGGGTGAAGGGGGTGGCTGAAGCTGCCCCACTGCTATGGCGCTCCCTGAAGTCTCGTTGGCCGACTTCTGCAATGGAACACTACCAGTTTCTTGACTGATTGTCGTCAGGGATTTCTTATCGTCTGCCCTGGTCAGATCTGTTTCATGGCCATGGTCGGAATGGTCTTCATCCGGAAGGACCTTCAGTCCGAGCCACGACATGAACTGTAGTGCTGCCCTCTGGCCGCAGGAAGTGAGGTAGCAGCCAATGAGAGCCTCAACGCAATCGGCGATGCTCTTATCAGGTAGACTGTGCTGGGTCTGCAGATTGTACGGAATGAGGAACTTCGTCCGCTTCTCGGGAACCGTTTCACTTTCCTCCTCCGATTTCGTGCATTCCGCAAGCTCGCGGTTGAATTTCCGCTGCTGGGATGTCGCCTTTTCCGTGTTGCACGGAGTCGCTTCCGTGGTGGTCTTCCCATTGTCTGCCTGCTCACCATCATTGCTGGAATTCCCTGCCCTCACGCTGGGAACGACATAAACGTCCAACCCTTTGAACGCTCCCTCTTGCGAGACGACAAACCCTGGCGGAAGCCAGTTTTCCATCGGTTCGAACTTTGTCGCGATCATGCACTCGGCAAGACCCTTCCTCTTACCCTGGCGATACAAGTTGTAATTACTCACTTGCTTGCTGCGCAGGTAGCTGAGCTTCCCCTCGTGGATGCCGGGGTAGGTACAGTACAGGTAGACGGTGATGGCGAACTTCAAGAACGAGTCTCCGATTGTCTCGAGGCGCTCCAAGTTGAAGAAATCATTCGCGTTTGACATCGTCAACGACTGCAGTATCGTGCACGAGCTAGGCCCGATGTACGTGTCTAGATCCACGTCATTGTCAAACGTAAACGGCGGTGTGCAGTCACTTGGACTGGTGCATTGCTTACAACCCACTTCAGTATTACTTGTGGACGCGGCAGGATTGTCGGTTCTGGATGGGTTACAGGAATGTGGAATGTCTCCGTTTTCGCAGCTGGAATTCACTAGTGTTTTGCGTTTTCCCCCCTCTCTCTCTCCGTCATTTTTATCACAGTCAGCGGCACCGTCACCGTCGAAGGAACTGAGCCCAGTTTCACACGTGGCTACACAATCAACAGTGTCTGTATCACAGCCTCTAGCTTTGCATCCAGTTCGGTCTCCCCCATGTTCGTCCACCACAGCAGCCAAAGAGTCTTCCCCCGTTCCGACTTCCATCAGTGGACAAACCTCTGTTTTACCGTCATTCAATTTCCCACTTTCTTCCAATGGATGTGTCTCTTCTGTGTTTCCGTTTGCCCCGGGATCCTTCCTTACTCCATTGGGAAATTCACTGGCATTATCCCCGCCTGCGTTTCTACACACTAGAGGATCCCCCAGTGACCACTCGGTGGCTGCAGGCTCTCCACTCCCCCCCACTTCATGACTAGGAATAATTACTTCGGTGTGGATTACGCCACTACCACTAGTTAAGTTGATCGCTTTCCTACAACGATCAGCGCCCTCTTCACTGTGTCTAAGACACGTACCAACATCGTTCATGGTCGCCTCGACATCGTCGTTTGATTTGGAGGTAGACATCACACCATTAAAAGAACCTGTGTTTTCCGAGAAAGTCCCCGGGGCATTTCTCGCGACAGTCGATTCAGTTGCGAGATTCACACCTTGTTTGCCATCTTCATCTAACACACTCCTGCTGGTTTCAACTGCACCATTACCATTTCCACCATTTCCACCTTTTGCATCTGTCTCACATGATTCAGATTTCGCATCCATTTCAATGTTGTCGCCGATGCATTCAGATTCACGAATCTCGGGTTTGTCCACTTCATTCAGATCATCCACCATGTACGACAATTTCCCATCATGCCCTGGGGAAACATCTGAACGCGTACACGGATCCACACCGCACTCTGCTGCCGGGGTGCAGAACCCTTGCTTCATCTCAAAACCAAACTGCAGTTTGGGGAAACGGAACCCGCTGGGAAGTTCCCGCACCCCTACATGTGCTTCCCTCGCGATAAGGACACGTAGCTCCTCGGCGACAAGTAGACAATTGATGCGGTAGAGGATGGCAGGGATGCAGATGGCCTTCCTCCAGAGGGATGCTGGGAAGGGGTGGATGTCGCACAACTCCGGAATAAGGATTTGCTTCTGTTGGAGATTCTCCCGACGTGCCTTACGGGTCTCGGCGCTACTCGTCGGCAAGGCAACGCCCTTTTGGTTCATGTAGCGTGGCGTCAGCAGGTTCAACCGCGCCGACGTGTGATCAACGTCGAGCAGTGGCTGTGATAGGTTGGTGATCTTCAGTTCGTATTTACTTGAGTAGTAATCCTCAAAGGTTCGGTACGCCTCTGGCGATGGGAATGGGCTCATCGGAGTGAGATCGTGGCGAATTTCCGCCACGTAGAAGTACTGAGGCTGGTCAGTGTTGCGATATGACGGCATGACAACGGCGTCTTCGAATTTGTTCCGATCGAAAACAAACTCCTCGTTGGTCGTCTGGGTTTTCTTCGTCTGGGCGGATGATTTTGTGATCATTTCGACAAATGGCCAATCGACTTCACGATTGTCAGATTCTAAAACATCAAATCAACATAGCAAGAGGTACAGATAATTTGTTTAAGTTTCCGAAGAAAAAAACACTGTTCGCTGTAGTATCATAAAAATAGAGTTACAGCTCTATCTTTAAAATACCATAATCATGAAACAACATCTGCAATATAGAAATAACAATTATGTGTAAATTTTATTATGTTACCTTTACCTGGCAATCAGTTCTCACAAGCCCAATAAGTTTACCTACAAGGGTAATGCTGTCAGACATGACTTCTAGCCCTCTAAGATGGAATTTTAGATCAAAACACAGGAGAACGTTGTTTCCATTAAATGACATAGTTCGAATGTATGCAGCCTTCCGCATGGAGTCTGCAACGGTTCTGAGGAATTATCCGCATAAACCAGCTGCCGTTAAGTTGACGGTGATTTACATAACTTATTTTGCAAACTGCTAAAATTTATATGATATAAATGTCATTTACAAATATCTTATAGACATTAAGGATGGGATGAATATTCGATTCGTATTCGAAATTTCAAAGATTCAAATGTTTTGTCGCTATTCGATTCGATCATTCGCAGCTATGTAAGCGAATATCATTCGAATGTTTTCTTTCATGTCCTCCGCCACAAAATCGGTCCCTGGCGATCTTTTACTTTCTGACTAAACTATGAAAAAACTACAACCGCCAAACTACTCCTCACATATCTTATTACAAAATAAAATCACTAACATTACTTAAACGAATAAACTTCACAAAACAAACTTGTGTAAAACTCGCTGGCAAGACATGTCGACACCGTTCAGTATTCTAATCGAATTTGGAGCCAGTGAATATTCTTATTCGATTCGTATTCGAAATTTCGACTATACGATTCGAATGAAATTCCAGATTCGTCCCATCCTTAGTAGACATTCTGTGTAGCATCGCAAGGATCTGAATATTTGCTAGTACTGTAGTCTAAATAATAAAAAGACTGAATATTTCAACTACACAAATAGTAAACGCACAAGTTGGCACGACCCACTGCCAACCTTACCGCCATTGAGTGGGACGATGATGTAGCCACAAGATGCGTTTCTTGGGTCAAACCTCATCGGGTCTTTGTCGAGTCGGAGCACTTGGCCAAACAGGAAGTGGTGGAACTGAAGCATCTGGTCAAACTGTGCCTCGCTGAAACGAGCCTCATGAGCCACAATGTCCAGGGAGATGGTCACCTCGCCTGACCGCGTGAATACGGGAAACAGCGGCACCTGGTGGACCGGACAAAAACGTAACTCGTCTATGTCATATAATTGTTCTGTTCATATCTCACTGTCAAATCTGTCTAAAACTGTAGTTACAATACTTAGCTAGAAACAACTTTTCAATAAATTTATAGGCTGATGAAATAACTCATTCTGACTTAGCAAAAGAGTTTCATTTTGTATGCTTTGGTTTTTGTTAATTTTATGCATTTCAGTATGTTTAGATGAATAGGCTCGGAAATATGAAAACAGATGATGTCTGACATAAGAGAAGTTGATGCCAAGCTTCGGTGGTATGGCCATGTCCAGACATGAGAGAATGGACACTACCTGGGAACAGCAGCTGACCGGCCAGTCCCTGGGAAAAGGAAAAGAGGGAGTCTAGAAAGAGATGGAAAGACAGTGTGAAGAAGGATGTGGAGTTGAGGAGGTTGAAGGAAGAAGGTGGGAAGAAGTGACGATAACTTTTACACTCCAGGCCGAACTCATGAGTGACATTGGTGTTGGAAGAGAAGTGACGATAACTTTTACACTCCAGGCCAGAACTCATGAGTGACATTGGTGTTGGAAGAGAAGTGACAATAACTTTTACACTCCAGGCCAAACTCATGAGTGACATTGGTGTTGGAAGAGAAATGACAATAACTTTGAATGCACATACAATAGGTTACAATTAACTCATCAAAACATCATACAAATACAATAGAAATACATTTGATACCGCAAATCATACCATATTAATAGCCTTATGACAGTTGTATAAAGCCCACGGTATAAAGGAGTTACGGAATCTATTCGTTCTAGTAACTGGTAACGTACACATTTTGTTGTCTAACATTATATTTGATATGTCTTTTATCAAGCAGCAGATAATTTAATCTGTGTGTGCCGACTTTAATTTTATCAAAATATTTTTGACAAATGTTGTCCCGTCTTACATTCAACGTATCCAGGTTAACACGTCTAAGTATTTCCGCGTAACCCAATCCAGGAAAAATACATTTTAGTGCCCTTTTTTGAATAACTTCAATATTGTCAGACAAATATTTGGGCAAGTTAGTGTGCCATTGGTGCTGGAAGAGAAGTGACGATGACTTTTACACTCCAGGCCAAACTCACGAGTGACATTGGTGCTGGAAGAAGTGTTTCGATTTTTGTGAAAATGTCACGAAAAACAAAAGCAAAACCATTCCAACTCCTTCGTCCACTCACCTTAGGGATCAGCCTACTACTGACGAGCCCAAACGTGCGGTGGGTCTCTTCGGGCGCGTAGATCTTCCGACCTCTCGTATTCTGCTCCTCAGTGATCGGGCAGGTCAAGGTCATGTTGACGAGGTAGAGGTGACAGGCGGCCTGGGGCCGGGGGTGGCCCACGAGGGACTGGGCCACTCTCTTGTAGTAGTACTGCTTATGTTTGGTGGTCCCCGGCCGCGCGAGACCGTGGGTCTCATGGTCCTCCCATTCGTTCTCATCGTCCTCATACTTGATGATGTCCTTGCCAACGGGCATCAGACGGTCATCCAGCTCACCTGTGATAGGTGGACACACAGTGATACGAGATCGTTTCACTAGGATTCTTATCAGCTCATAAATGTGATTTTTGCTCTTTAAAATCGATTTCTATCTTTACCGTGGATAATTTCACTAAAATAAAGAACTCTTTAGGAAAATTCACCCTTTTACAAAATCTGTTGTTAACTTAATAGTAATAGTAACACTTCTATGGTGACTATATCCTTGAGAATTCAAGGTCAGAGGCGCAACAAACAAAAAACATTTATGTAATATTAAACAGGGACAGACAAGAGTCACCACTGGAGCATGGAACTGCCGAAAATGTATGGTGGAAAAGCAATTTCAAACAAATATTTTGATTTTTTACGACTGCTTTAACTTAAGGAAATTTTATTGTAAATGGGAGTTGGTAAAATTCGTTTTTTTTCCAAAACGCAAATATTCATTGCTGTTTTACCAAGGACACTATTTCCACGGCACACCAGTGACCGTGTCCCACTGACACGTCGTAGTGTTCAGTATTTTCAGATAATCAAGATCACTGTTAAGGATCAAAATTTATTTTAGAGTGCAAAATTGGGTTTAAGAGCTCTTAACGACGTTAGTGAAATAGTCCGCTGGTAAACTGAAAACTGCCAACACCAGGTTGTGTGTATCATGGGAATAGTGCCCTTTGTGATATGGTATTTTCCAAATTTTGAAAAAGATCCTAAAATTTAACCACAGATGCTGTTTAATGTTGGATTTTCCATATCAGATTATCATTTTGCTGAAACGGTTCCCTTCGGTTTTCTACATCTTCCATCCAGATCATATCACCCAATTCTGTGAACATTACACAACCAATCAATATGGGATTCGATTGGTTGGAAGAAAATTTTGCAAATTTCCAAATTCCTATTAGATAAAGTTTCCCACCACTCAAACATTTACACTGGACGCCAAATGATTGTCTATAACGTTAAAAATCGTCTGAATATTCCAAGTTACACAAACAAACCATGCACCAGATGGGATCATTTCAAGTAACTTAACAATTGTTGACAGCATGTGCAGTGTAGCAAAAAGTCAAAGTTATGTCACCTTTGTAAAACACCAGGTTTTAATACTTCAGGAAATAATTTTTGGCATCTCTGTGTACGAGGCCCCACCTGGGCCTGGTTTCATAAAGCCGCGTAACTTTACGAGCAATTATGCGGTCTACTGATCACAGCTAACAGTGACTATTCAGTGTAGCTTACAGCCAGTTTCATGAGACCAATTTAGCATTTGCATTAACGCATCGACACAGAATTGACCTAATTAGGTCGTGGTGGGGAATCCCTGTATTTGTGGTATCTGTAGATACCCTTTTTTACTTTAGCTGCCGCCTTTGCCATTCGTATAGCAAATGACAAGCTATGAAGAAGGTATAGGATATCCAGTGTAAACATTAAAAATAATGAGTTGGGAGTGGGCATGTCGGGAGCATCAACGAACTTAGGGAGCATCACGTAAATATTTCAACTGGCGTAAAGTTATGCCTACTGAATACATGGCGCAGCCTATGGAGCAGACTCGTGAAATGCAACTAGCGTAACATTGCGACATTTTAGGCTTTCGATGAGTTATCGCCCGCTACGACGTCGTAAGGATGCTCCATGAAACCGGCCCCTGGAGTATTAGCCTTTGACTATTTTCATTACATATATAATGAATAAAAATGTAATAATACCAGCTTTGTGCAAGATCTCGCAGGCCTTCAATGCAACAGCCATCTTGGCTAACTTCTTTGTTGCCATGGCTTCCCCCTGTAGCAACAGAAATTTAAATATGACAAATAATAAAACAGTATCGGCTATGTTGAATTGACGAGGTATAACATCGTCATTTTTTACAGCAATTCTATCAAATACATAATGTGAAATAATTTTTGAATTTAATTACATACTTGTGTTTCACTGTAACTGGCAATAATATATAAAAAAAACGTGACTAGCAGAAATTAACTGTTAGAAATGTACCCTTACAGAAACTTCATGTGAATACAGTGTGTTATTTGTATAAATATGAAAAAATTACAATTCTGCTCAATCAAAACATTTGATATTTAACAATAATTATTACTACTAATAGGAGCCTTCTCTCTTACCCTGACAGGCTCTTTGATAGGAGAGTTGATAGGCAGCTGTAGCACACCCCTGTAGAGAGGGGCGTCACCCTCGCTGACCACCTCCACCGTGCAGTGGGGCGCCAAATGTGTGAATGTGTCACTTGGTAACTTGGCACAGTACCTGCGAAAAGAAATGTAATAATTAATTTCTTAATATTTTAACCCTTTACCAGATTATTAACCCTTTACATCCCATGAAGGAGTTATGATTAATATTGATGCACTCCATTCCGTGAGATGTATTTGCAAACAGCACTAACTGAAAAAATCTTAATTTAATATTATGTTTTACTTATAATTGTTTAACAGAAAAACAATCGAGACTGAATATAGATGCAAAATGTTAACGTGACTGTATAAATTATCTTAAATATATATAAAACACTAACAACATCAACATTACAAAAATACTAAATAAAACTTACAACATGTAATAAGAATATTAAAATGTGAAATCAATGAAGTCGATGATGTGAAAATAGAAACGTCTGTAGCAGTAATAATGAGCATAACTACGAAACTAACCTGTTTACAAGTGAGATGGCCAAAGTCATTTTGACAGTGGCTCCCTCTTCCCCCTCCCGGGTGACATAGGGAGGGAGGAGGGCATTGGTGATGGCTGGGTTGACGTCCTCCGATGTCTCCTCCTCCCAACTGTGGCAGCGAGTGATGAGAATCTGTCCCAACAACAGCAGGGATAAATGGAAGGGTTGTCATGGGGTGATAAGTGATAATAATAATTATATGCATTTTGTGCCATTTTTCTGAATACATTAATTTGTTCATGAACAGTTTAAATTAACATTTTAAATACAACATTGGTTAAACAAAATCTCTACAATACAATAAATTAATAAAATATGAATAAACATATTATTCAACTAGACTTAATCAACACTCTAAGCTGAACTATCTATTCAGAATTACCTTTTTCAATCAATAAAATGTAATAAATAATTTAAGTAAAATATAAATAAACCATTTAACTTACATTATGTAATTTATAAATAATCATCATAAGCTGTTTCAAAACAATGTGTCTTATGTCAACATTTCAACAATTCTAAGAGCCAGTGACTTGGATATACACCATTGGGCATTTCCATGAATATTTGCAAAATGGTTAGAAACTTTATTCATTGAATTTCAAACATGTTTTTGATAGGAAATAATTTAATTATAGGATTTTTTTCTTCAATATTTGCACAATGCTTTATTTGAAATTGCTACACTCAAGCATTTGCACTGAAATGACAACATTTCACTCATCTGAAATGTAAATAATGCCCTTGATAGCCCCTTTTTCTGTTACTTTATTGGCTTGCTCAATTGCCCTTATTTTGTGAAGCCTTAGTCTCATGTAGTATGACAATAACATTTCTGAGCCTGTTCTGCATTTTTCAAGCGATGTTTCTACACTGAGGTGATGATTTGTACATAACGTGACACACAAAATTATAGATTTAAAATGTTCTACAGCAGTCTTTGGTAGTCTGAGACTGCCCATTATAAACCTCCTTCTTTTTATACTTTATTAAATGATACAAACTATAACCATATCTAGTGAATTATACTGTGATATTCGACACTGAATATGTGTAACGCGAGTCACGTGTAACTCGAATCATGAAAACTAATGTATTGTAACGCGAGTCACAATGCATGTGATTTTTCTCTTCTTCTAAGACATATATCAATTTTTTGCAAAAACATAATATAGATGGCAGTATTACTATGTTTTAATGTATAATAATTCTGCCACCTGAACAGATTTGTTTACTAATATATCCCATAAGCCTGTTTGTTAATAAAGCACATGCATCTTTAAAAACAGAAGATTTTGAATCTGATTCCATCCATCACCAGTGAATGAAAATTCAATTGAATCTCTTTTCAAACATTGTATTAGCTAATACTTATATAAGTTATATTCCATAGAAAAAGACAATAATTAAATAAAAAACAAAAGGGTTAAAATTGACTAGTTCTCGGTGTACATTATCTCCACACATGGACATGTGGTGAATGCATGCCAGACTCATGCCCTCATGGGTACAAGGTTTTTCTACTATTCAGATAAATGTGTCCATGTATCATTTCCATTAACTTTTTTACATACTCAAATATTTAGCTTTGCTTTGCTAGATAGCAGTCAGTGTAGGAAATTAGGAATTATTTAGTAAGATTAACTTCATACCTGTATACTATATACCTGTATGTGAAAATATCAGCAGGAATTGACAGGTTTTATAGTAAGAACGATACAGCTGGTCTAACTGTGGGCGCCCCACCTTTTCTATTTCCTTGAAGGTTTTCATGTTGTCAACAAATTTGTCCCCTTGCTTGTCCATGAGCATGTAGTACTTGGCGTTGGAGGCTCGGGCACGCCCCTGGCAAACACAACACAACAAGTCCATTGACATTCACCAGTGATAAAGTTACACTACGTAGCATTTGAGAACAACAGACGAAATGTGAATTAATGCACTTTTTATGTGTTATATAACTTATAAAATCAGTGTCATCTAGAGAATCACCAACTATTCTTGTGTCCATATTTCTATGATACGTGACAAAACAACAGTATAAGTAAATAAGTTTATCACCAATTGGTAAATCAGCGGCCATTAGTGCACATGAGGAAAAGACAGAAAATAGAAAGAAGTGAGTAAGTTGACCTTTGCACCTGAGAGTGAATGTTGCTAAGGTCACTTAGATTCACAAAGAGATTCACTTACAATAGTTCAATATGTTGTGTATATATATATATATATATATATATATATATATATATATATATTTATATATATATACATTATATATATATATATATATATATATATATATATATATATATATATATATATATATAATATATATATATATATATATAGAGGACTGCCTACTTGACAATTTTTTTTCTCCATAATGATCATCCGAGGAGGGGAGGCACTACCCTTACACACACAAAATTGTTAACCTTTGGTCTAGGGATAAATGTTTGGCTAGGTCACTGAGGGGTCCTCTTGAGTTGGAAGATTGCCCATGAAAATTGTTCTGAGTAGTTGCCAATATATACCGAAATATACTCTGATAGAAATTTGTTGTATGTATATATATATATATATATATATATATATATATATATATATATATATATATATATATATATATATATATATATATACAAGGCTGTTACCATTATATATATATAGATAATAAAATTAATAATAAGTATTATTATTATTATTATATATATACTAAAATAATTACTAAAATAAGTACTAATAAGTAATGTATGTCTGTTTATCCATGACAGTGACCCTATCAGACAAGTCTCCAAACCCAACGCACAGATTCGTACAGTCAGTACACCTACAACATCAACAACTGACCTTTGAGTGCACATACGAGTTGTAGTTTGTCGGTAGATCAAAGCGGATGACCAGATTACACTTGGGCACGTCGACCCCCTCTTCCAACACGCTGGTCGCAATAAGCAGGTTCACCTCCCTCTGGCGGAACTGCCTCAGCACATCCTCCTGTTTCTTATACAGCATCTCCGACTCCGCTCCCTTTCCCGTCTTCCCCGTCATGTGGTGACTCCGCACGAAAAACAGATCCGTGTCCCAGTTGCACAGTTCCGTGATGAGCTTATTCAGCGCGAAGGCCGTGTGACGCCGCTCGACGAACGCGATCCCACAGATTGCGCCGTCGTCCTGCGGTTCCATGCCTCCGCTGGGAACGGCACGTCGTACGGCGACGTACTGCGTGTTCTTGTCTTTCGGCGCGTGCCTGTTTGGTTTCGTTTTGACGCACTGTCGGTTGTGTTTATTGTCGTCATCGGATAAATCCAGTGAGTCGTCGGTTTCGTCGTCGTCGGTGAGGTAAGCGTCGCCGTCGTCTCCGAGGATGACAAAGTTGTCAGCTGGCTTGTACTGGTGGAGGATTTCCAAAAGTCGCAGAACCTTGGGGCTGACGTAGCGGAGGAAATCGTCTAGACACTCGACTTTCTGGTCAAACACCTGGTCTGTTAACACCTGCACCAGACACAGTTGCGTGTTCGCCAGGTGTAACATCAGCTTGGTCATCTGGGAAGACTCGTACTCAATGACCTTTGTCACTCGCCTCATGAGGACCTGCGCCACCTTTCCGGCACACCACGGACCAAGTGTATGCAGAATGTTCTGACACTCGAGGAGGACCGTACGGGGAACGACGCACGGATCCTTTTCGCTGGTTTCGCTGTCGGCGCCGATGCGACAATCCTGCAGAAATTCAATCACCGGTGCGAGTACGTTGTCCAGTTCCTTGACCAGTCCGGTTTTATCACTGTATGTGTCACAATCGAGAAACATCTCTGTTGGACGGGCGCTGTACACATCGGGCACCACCATATCCGTTGACGTCTCCGCAGTGCTCTGATACATCGTCTCAAGATCCGACAACATCTGCTCTAATTCCCCTGACGTCTCGCACTTGGAACCTAGAATCGAAGTCGTAACTCCCAAGATACGTGGACTGCCTTTGTAATGTTTCATTATCTCTACATACGGGTGGGAGCCAACTGCGAGATGACACTCGTCAAACACGAGTAGGTTCACTCGAGACATCACAACGAAGTCCCTGCGAACTACACTGAGGAATATATCCGCAGTTGTCACGAGAACTTGGTGCTGCTCGAATTCGTCATCCCACTGAGCTCGAGAGATGGATTCTTGGGCGAAGTTGCTGACGGAGAGGTGGGAATGCATCTCTATCACTCTGGCATGTTCATTTGCGACATGTGCTGAAATGGAATGAAATACATAATGCCATAAAATATGTGTCACATTCTGTGGTTATATGAAATTATGAATGTCTATTAGGCAAATGGAAAAAATTGACCATAATTTTTACAAAAACAGGAGAGTTGGGGAAAGGTACAACAACGCTTTCCAGTAATACGAGATTACGCAAAATTTATCAAAGGAATTCTACCAAACTTGGGAGAGGGTAGGTGTTCATGCAAATGTATCACGGAAAGAGGGAAAGCTTAGTGGCAAATTAAACTAAAACACAAGTTCCCATTGAATAACATAATAACTATCAATGGAAGGGATTCTGTTACTTTATATTGTATTAACCAGTGCAGTAATTTATAACAGGAAGTCTGCCGTCTGGAATTGTACGAACATCGAAAGGTATTGAAGTTAACTTTGCATGGGCATTATTGCCAATATATCTTGTTATGAACATGGGTAGGAGGATGTTTTGTTTTTTATGCCACAGGAGCTGTTCAAATTGTAAACATTGTTACAACCTTAATGAACTAAATAACATATCTATAGTGCCTCTATCCTTGAAAGCTCAGAAGTGCAACAAACAAAATATTGTGTGTAATCATAAATGGGGACAGGCAAGAGACACCATTGGAGCATGGAACCACCAAATAATTATGGTGGAAAAGCAATTTCAAACAAACATGTTTTGACTTTTTGCAAAAGGTTTCAGATGAATGGGCTTACCAAAGACATGATCGACTGTAACAATCTGAATTACCTGATTCCACCAGAACGACTGTGCGTTTGTTGACAGGTGGCACCACCTGGTGGGCCAACTCCTTGATCAGCAGAGTCGCAATGAAAGTCTTCCCCGTCATCGCTCCCAGACACACTATCGTGTTCCGTTGTAGCGCTGCGTCAAGTAACTCCACCTGGTGGACAGGTATAGGAGAGACAGGAGAGTAAATGTTCATTCAAATGTGACATCGCTGGCCATGCTACAGGAGTAAGAGATCTCACGGATGCAATTTAATCATGACAGTGAAGTCATAAACATGACTGCATTACTGGTACATAAAAACATGATAAAACTGCAGATCAAAAGATAAATATATTAATTTAAAATATTACATTAATTGCTTACACATCATGTATGACACCATTTTGCTGAAACGTGGCTAAAACATTGCTAAAAGCGTAGCTGAAACTTGGCAGGATACCTGTGTATATATTGAAAAGACAATGATATTTGACACTACCAGTCAGCATCATGAGTCAAGTTGTTTGACAGACAATTGCATGAAGAAATGTTCCGATGCGTTATGTCTTCACTGAAAAGTCTGATAATGTTTTCTGGATGGCAGCAGTTGAAATTCATTATAACTTTTTTAATGTGGGGAATCATTTTCTTACTTTGGTCACAATGGAGACAGTACCTGGCAAGTCCTGGGTGTGAACATGTTGGTATGAATGTTCTCCTGGCGGAAAAATTGCACTGCCCTAGTGGGCCCATCACTCTGGTTCTGTCTTGATCCCATCTGGAAAACATTGATAATAAATATTACATATGTGTATTTATTGCATCTGAGACATATATATATATATATATATATATATATATGTATATATATATATATATATATATGTATATATATATATATATGTATATAATATATATATATATATATATATATATATTATTTAAATGCATTTTCTGCTTCATACTGAATTTGAGAACCAGATTTTAACTCGTGGTTCTGGCGAAACCGAATGTCTGAGCTGAGTGAGCTCATACAAATATTTGCTAGAACTTTGGGAATACTCTGCATGTATTGTGTATATATGCAAGTATTTTCAAAAGTATTTATTACCTGAGTACTATAATTTTATGGAATTAAGTACTTGTTACTCATACTCATTACTTTAGTGGAGTATTCACCCGACCCTGATTTCAGAACATACCATAATCATTTGTATGATAGCAGCTCACTATAAAAAATACTTTCCATTCTGTAGTCATAACGGTTTCATTCTAAACAATTATTTAAAGTAGAAAAAACAGGCTTTTTTTACTCGGAATAAAATTCTCCACTGAATAAAACAACAGGTGCATGTTACTGATCCACTGCACGAGCTTCTTCGTATGCACATGTAAACGACAATCCCTTTTAAGAAGACCAGATTATATGTGTTAAAAGGCACGGTCAATACTTTTCTCGGGAACTGTCAGTGTCAGTTTTTGTGTATTCGTGGTTTTACCATAATATCGCCCACGATGAAAACCA
The DNA here is from genome assembly GCA_025642075.2 of Ridgeia piscesae. Lineage (NCBI taxonomy): Eukaryota > Metazoa > Annelida > Polychaeta > Sabellida > Siboglinidae > Ridgeia > Ridgeia piscesae. Next base: position 112,146 of record JAODUO010001068.1, on the reverse strand, counting down.
GTCATCTGTTTCATCTGATGTTTCAACATTGCCACATTTGACGCCTTTACGAGACAGATAATAACACGAAGTGTGCGAATAATATGTCACCTTATTGTATATGTGGATCAACTATCTAAATGAGACATTCACATTGTTGTTGTTTGCTAGGATCGCGACAGTCCGAGGAAATCCCCGTTCCAGTAACAAGCGCAGGCCATTTGTTACACTGTACCTGATTGGACAGCACTACGTCGATTGGCTAATAAAAACGTTTGTTGCAAAGACCTTTCGAAAATGGAAACACGTTTCTGAAAGTACTTTAAAATGACAGAACTCGAGAAACAGTCCCAGCATAAGATAAACAGTGTGAGTTAAAATTGCTAGTCAGTTAGTCGGATGGTATGCGGGGACGCTATTGTTATGTTTTACCCATTTAGGCATGACAAGATTTAAATGCAGTGTGCATGGTCATGAGTACTATGTATCATTTTGTATGTCTATGACATGCTATATGCTAGACTGCCTAGAGTCTTGACTAAGTCTGACTTAGACCTAGTCCTAGTAGGGTTTTGGCATTTGTATTGTGTACGGAAGATCAATCTCTAATTATTGAACCATCTTGGAGTTCTTGAACCTTCATCTTTTGATGTTGACTACTTGACTCAAGATTGTAAAATAATAATCGCTGTTTAATTAATGATAAAAGTATTACAGATATTAGCTAAAACAAAATAAAAGTAATTTGTAAATTAATTATTATACAAATATAGGACCTACTCATAGTAATCATGTCTATTTCATTTTTACTCTAGGCTAGGGCCCAGAGGTATGTGAAACAAGTACTGCATATAAAAAAGTGGGGTTCTGCACCAGCGTATACGTCTCTAAGTCTATTAGTCCACACACCCATCCATCCATCCACACAACCATCCAGACACACAACCATCCACCCAGACACACATCCAGCCATTCATCCATCCACACAACCATCCACCCACCCATCCATATATGGATATTTGCCCCCTCTTGCTTCAGGTTCCCCCCACTGTGTACTACATCCCTGACTTCATCACAGAAGCAGAAGAGAGCTATCTGCTACATCGCATTGAGTCGAGTCCCAAACCTAAATGGACTCAACTGTCCAACAGGCGACTGCAGAACTGGGGTTAGTGAACTCAATACAAGCATGACGAATTATAATAATAAATAAGTACTATTAAATGTGTATAATATACATATATTTTTTTGAAAATGCATTCCCTCCCCAAAGTGTTGGTGGTCCCAGGCTCCAGTGTTGACTATTGTCTGTCCCAATTCATGACTGCATTTACATGTTTCTGCGTTGGTTGCATGCAGCATGTCTTCAATAATTCCCATGCACGGTACTGCCAACTTTAATTTTAAAACAGTTAAAATGCATATAATATATATATATATATATAAATTATATATGTATTTATAAATTATATATGTATTTATAAATTATATATGTATATAATATATATATATAAAATCATGCACATGTTATGTAACTGACTTATTCCAAAATTTACATTTGTGCGACAGACTTGATGATATTTAACAAACTTAATTCAAAGATCATAATTTGTGATCTTCTGTTTCCAAGGTGGTTTGCCCCATCCGAAGGGAATGCTGTCAGAAAAGTTACCTCCAGTGAGTTTGTGTCTGGATTGTGTTTAACTACGCAATGTGAACTAATACCTTGCTTTGTCCATAAACATTCATTCTCCTGCTTTGTCAATTTATCTGATCTATTAAAAGGCAACATATTTAAAAATTTGTTATTTACATGTATTTACTTTACTATGTCTTTCACAATGATTTTCTACCTGTTGAAGAAGCATGGAAACTTTGAGTAGTTAGCCACTCTCCAGGGGGCGCCATTGGTATTATGCTAACTTTCTTTCATACTTAATGGAAATAGCAGAAATTAGATTGTTAGTTGGAACAAGTTTAGATCACAATACTGTAAGGATGTCAGCTGTTGCTCTTGACAACTGTTGCCCTTGACAACTGTTGCCTTTGACAACTGTTGCCCTTGGTGTGATGCTCCTTGAGTGTAAGCGCGTTAATATGTTCCCATGCTATATTGTGTGTATGTGAATGTGTTACTTCTTAATTTCTTCCAGTGGCTTGACCAGATATGTGCTCGAGTCTCTGATCTTGGAGCTTTCGGTGATAAACGTGCTAATCATGTGTTAGTGAATGAATATCAGCCTGGGCAAGGAATTATGGTGAGTGTCGCATCTAACGCTAACATAATTAATTATTTCTCATATTATGGAACTGATATATTTGCCAGCCATTCCACAAAACTATATATGTTTTACACATGACTAGAAGCAACATTTATTTTATATTAACGAAAAGGAAAGGGCTTTAACATCAACATGTGTTTTATAAATATGTCAACATTCTTTACTCCATTAGCAGGAAATGTTCATAAAATTACATATTTAAAAAATAGAGTGATTTTGTCATAATGCTTTGATGATGCTATTTTGGAATTCAGAAAGGTACAAAACCAAATGTTCTACTTTGTGACTTAAGAGCCAATTTGCTGTGGCAGGTGACATGCACCAAAGACTTGTTTACTAGACATTGTTTGTCTTGGGAGTTGCTTCTTCCTACGTACAGACTCCAGAGTGACTCTTGCAGCTTCTTTCTCTCCGCAGCCGCACGAAGATGGTCCACTCTACTACCCGACTGTGTCAAATCTGACAGTCGGGTCCCACTCTGTACTCAAGTTTTACCATCCTGTCAGTGAGAAGACTTCCCCCAGCACCACAGAAACCATGGGCGATCATGCGGAACCAACTCAGCCGGTTGGTGCATTTTACAAAAGAGAAATACATGTCTGCTGTTTTAGTTGTTCTGTTAACACCAGGAGCTGGCTTTGTTCACAAAATTGTCAATGTTTGTCTGTTTATATGGAGCATACGAAAGGGGGGCTCTCTCTATACGTAATAGCTTTCATGGGACCACTCCATTTTATAAATTCTAGTAAAATCCATAAAAGTTAACTTGATTCAACTTTTGCACAAATTTATTTTCACATGAATACACGGTACAGTTATGCACCATACATTTCTGAGTTGATCACGTTGACTTTCTTTGCTGTCAAGAAAATAGAGTGATTGATGGCTTCAGTGAGTTAAAACATAAGTGGCATTCTGGTAGTTGTAGCAATTATTTTGACTATTTATACAAATATGTATTTTTGATAAAAGCTATAATGTCAATCGTTCACAAATGTGGTAATCAAAGCACCAGATTTGTGATGAGCTAAACCTTTGGAGGTCGCTTTAACGGGAAAAACACTGAGATGTCCCATTTCTATCTTCTAGGAGTCGTCCTTCGATAGTCGCCATTTTGCCTCGATGCTACTGGAGCGTCGCAGCCTCTTTCTGATGCGTGACGAAATGTACACAAAATACCTTCATGGAATTGACGAACTAAGAAGCGACACACTGGACAAGAACATAGTGAACATTGACCGTTGCCGGAGTAATATCGGCAACACGCTAGAGCGAGGTGTGCGAGTATCTCTCACTATTCGACATGTACCAAATGTACTGAAAACTAAAATATTCGTCGGTCTACGGAGGTAGCTGATGCTTAGATGTGAACGTCACACAATCTTTGGTCATTCGTTGGGTCACAACCACCTGTATTTTGTTACCGTTTAGAAGCAGTGGCACATTGCTGGTCACCGATTGTATTTAAACAGAAGAGTTAGTACAGTTGACCGATACAAAGTACGATTATTTATGAATGTAAAGTTGTATTATACACTAATATAAACTACAATGTTTCACAAACTGTAGCGTGGAGGCCATATTTGGCCCATGGATGGTTGTCAGCTGGTCTGCAAGAAGCGTTCTGGGGAAACGTGTAACTTTTATGATCTTTCTTTGCGGAACTGACGGATCGTGGCTCAGATGTATGAAATTCATATAATTTGACTGTACATATTGTTTACATTGCTTAATACTTCACTAAATACATTTACTATTGCATATCCAGTGCGTTTGGGTATGCACTTAAATACTGGTTGATTATAAATGCTCTCCTTTAAAATTATATTTACACGTGACCGGTGAAGATGCTGCCTTTGCTATGTGTGTATACATGATACATACAACAATGCATAATAGTTCAGTTAATTAAACTGCTAGCTCTGTTGATCTTATTTTGTCCTGAACGCAACGAATATCGTAGGCTGGCATCGTCAGATCATGATAGCAAAATACACCATTACATAGAATTATATTGTCACCGTCATGGTGAACTGTATAGCGATTGCTTCGATGGTCGCTAGATGGCGTTACTGATCCGGCTAGGGAACTGGAATACATTTTAGAGACGCACTTATATAAGTAAGTCGAGGGACACCGGGAAGGCATTGGTGCTCTTGTATACGTGTGCAATTTGAACTTGTAGAACTTGAACCCGTTTTAAATATTTGAAAGTGGATCCATAGCATTGCTCTCACCGCTCTATCTCTTGCATTCTCAAGAAACTATAACAGGTCTGCATTTCTATTTTACGGTCTCTGCTTCTAAAAAAACATTTCAAGTCAACAACGGAAAATAAATAAAACGAAACTTTTATTTATCACATTTATACAGATATCGTGATGCAGGTGTACATTTCAAACCACTTTTATTAATTAACTTGTGAATGAAACAGCTCGTGGACTGTAATAAATACTGTACCCGGCAGCCATGTTGGAATAGAATATATGTATATCGTGAATTACAAATCTTGCACACTGATATGCCTTATATAAAACTTTGTATAAAATACCTATATACAAAAACTTGCTAAAATTACACATTTAGTAATCGACGTATATGAAAATATACTCATGCACATCATTTAAAACATGTTATATGGATAATGGTGACGAAAATACCAACAGTTTGACACATGCTACTCAATTGTAAAAATCTGACGGAGGATTATGTGTCTCGTTTCGACGATTTAGGTTCACTTGTGATGGAATACGATCCAGGTAGGAGAATCAGACTTATGCATCTATTGCGGGAACAGGTGTTAATTAATTTTAAGATACAGATAATTCACTGATGTCTTATGAAACAGTCACTCAAAGTGTTCAACTATCTTGAACATAGTCTAAGTTTGTCCGTGGTCACAGGTCGTGGAATGTCGAATGCTAAGAGAGCATCATACGAACAGAACACGCAAATATGTGTCTGTGTTTGTGGTACCATTAGGACACGTCTGCTTGTGGTAGACGTCTGTGTATTTGGCTCCAACCGAAGCCATTGGGACACGCTTGCGCTGCTTATAGCAATCCAAGCAGAATCACGGATTCGGCATGCCCAAGGTACCGATGTAGTGGTAGTGTCGACGGTAGATGATTCACGCTCAGTACCTCTGTGGATAGCCTCCACTGCCACCCATTGTCGGCGCGTACCCGGCGAGCATCTCGAGGAGAATGAGCAGGAAGCTGAAGAAGTTGCAGATGCAGACGCAGAGACCGACCCACCACGCCCACGCCAGCTGGCCGACATCTCCCCACACGTCCTTGTTGCTGAAGTACTCACGGTAGCGCGCGCCGTACACAGACACGCCGATGACGTTGAAGACGGCTATGAAGAAGAACACGACCCGTCATCGTTAGCCTTCGTGAATGCAATTCGTTTACAGTGTACTTACTAGCCATGTATATTATGTATTAATGTTTCGTTCATTTTTTTGATATTTGTAAACCTATAATTTGATTCGAAACGTTACGATTTACTGAAAACCAAACATTTTAAAATGTATGTATGCCAGTCATCTTGGGTTCTTAAAATGGCGGACATTCAAGACCACTATTTCGCAGCCTTGTTGTTTTGGTGACTAAATTAATATATTTAGGGGCAATTAATCCAATAGGATTAATAAAACAATTACAGCTCTTTGTGATGGTTCAAATTTACTTACTGTACACTCTTTATGGGAGTTCGTATAATATGCTGACTATATGTATTCCTAACATGTCAAGATATCAACATTTACCAGTGTAGAATCTTGCATCTTAACAGTATGGATAATATGTCAGGATATTGAGGCCGGTTTTGGAAATTGTCTAAATTTAATGTGCAATTGGTCGTTGGCATTGCGACTAACGGATTTATAAAAAGTCAACAGTGATATTGCAGACGTTTTACAATTAGTACCGCGGGGCGTGGTATGAAGGAGACCAGTAAATGAACATAAATGTAATTTTTTCTAATAAATGTTATCAGTACACATGCGCGTCGGTGATACATCAGGTAAAGCGCACATTGATGTGTACGAAAACAAAGTGCCGCTTTTTTATATTTAATATAAAATGAAAAAAAAACATACTATCACTTAATCAATAGAATAGTTTTGCACAGTGGGGAGCGGTGGTCGTGCGGTAGAACTCCGGACTGTCAATGGTTCAATCCCACCTACCGCCGTTTCAAAACTTAGGCAATTTCGTTCACCCCAAATTTGCTTTCGGAAGAGACACAAAGCCAGTGATACCTTCTAGCTGGTGTCTATGCCAGGGGAAGTAAAATATCCCACACAGGGGGTATAATTGTAACCTGTAGGACTCACTAATTCTAGAGAAGGACAATTCCTGCGTTAGCCCAAGTTTTTGTTGTTTGGAGGAAACCACCTGAGACATGAGATCACATGAACAACATTTCAGATCTCGTCTTAATAAAACTGTTCCTAATATCTTGCCCATTCAAATGATAATAATTATAAAATAATTAAAGGTTGGTTCAATAGGACTGATGTCTGACAGGAGTGTGTGTGTGTGTGTGTGTGTGTGTGTGTGTGTGTGTGTGTGTGTGTGTGTGTGTGTGTGTGTGTGTGTGTGTGTGTGTGTGTGTGTGTGTGTGTGTGTGTGTGTGTGTGTACGCACTTGCTGTTCCGGTGATGATGAGGCAAATTGTGAGAACCCTCGTATCGCCCTCCAAGTCGGGTGAGAACGCGTAGACACCGACGGCGCCAATTGCCGCAAGAAGGGCGAACATCGCCAGGGTCATGAACGATTGGCACGCCTTCAGCCAATCTGCAAGAACAACGACATCTTCAGTATACAGGCCCCTAGTTGTTTCTTGATGTGACTACCATTATGCCGGTGAGTTCCGCGAACAAATGCTACACAGGCACAATTAACAGACAACGGATTTTTTTAACAACCACGGCCATTGGAGCGGCAGTTTATTTTAAATATTATGAATGGATAATGGTGATGTATTAATAATTGGCATACATATTACAGTTGATTCATACATGTTGTATTTGTGTCACACGCGTGACAAAACGACTGGCAGGAGATGCCCCTGTTCAGGCAAGCATAATTTACATTCATTTATTTGCTGTTTAAATTACTGACTTTTGAGGGTTCGCGATGGATTGAATTGGCGGCGCTTACCGGAAGTAGGCTGGTTGATGAAGTCGGTGCACGTCTCGTGTCCATTTTGGGGATACGTACAATGCCGCCACAGTCCGATGTGTTCGCGGCGTTGAACCTTGTGTTCTTGTGTTTTCGCCCAGTGCGGGACACTGAAGCAAATCAGGTGCAGCAACAGGGTTATTACGAGCAGGCAACACGACAGCTTCGCCCATCTTGAATCTCCAATAAGGCCCATGGTGGCGTCACTTCCGGATAAAGTATCTGCACAGTGGCTTGATTGCTACCCTTCGTGTGGTAGGGTTCGGTGTCACTGTTTATAACGTCATCCACCAGTGGTTACCATGGACAGCATTGGGATTTTCTACTGGCGCGTCTACAAGAAAAAGAACACGTAGGGCTATTTTAAGTACGAAAAAACAAGGTGCCTCTTTTAGCGAGTTGCTAAGAACACAAATAACGTGAACTTATAAAAATAGCTTGACTACCTAGCGGAAACAGTGTTAAGTCACTCACACTATCCAAATTTATTTTTAAAAAATAATGTAGATGCAAACATATTTATAAGCAATGCAAACTTAAAACACATCATTATCGCTTTAACTTAACTTCTCGATAAACACATGACTTTGTATGTATGTATGTGCGATTTTTTATGCAGAGGACGTTTGTTTTATCTTGGTTCAATAATTATTTTGCTTTTCATGACCGTGGCCATAGTAGGAGATTCGTGTAGTCATGGAGAACCCCCCTTTTCGCGAAGTATTCGTCCTCCCATTTTTGCCAGTAAGTAAGATCCCTACTACAGGAAAGCCGTAACCAATCATTTTGGAGTAGCTTTATTGTGGTTGCAGTTGTCTGTTGTGAATGGCAACAATACGCTACTTTGGCAGTACGCGTTACATCTGCCAACCTTCTCTTTACTATTGTTATACATTCGGCTTTTTTATACTCTCTTTTTCCGTCTCTACTTTTGTTGCTTAAATTAAGATAATTATTATTTCATTTGTTTACTTATTATTATTACTCTTCTTCTTCTTCTGTTTTATTTTTCTGTTTCCGCCAACAAAAAACCAACCGCTGTTTAATGATCAAGATTGATCGGCCAACGTACCATACAGATACATCCCAGGTTTTTCGTGAGGTCCCCGGATTGTTATGAATCTTTCTCCAGACTCCCAGGATATATGTAAATTACCCAGATGTTCATATCTCCATCATCCAACAGGATGGGGGATGTTGTGACCCATTTTCCAAATGTAAAAACTAAACAGTTGGCATGTATAACAATTGAGTTTGCGTCTATCTGCACATGAAATATAATACACAACTTGATGCAAATGTATCCTATGTCAACAATAGTTAATTTAATAACTCTCATGAATTATACGTTTCATTGAAACCTAGGCCCTTACTGGAACATCGAAACCGTTTGAATTTACCTCCTGAATGGCCCCATGTTGAGTGACGTGAGGGGTACAGAATCAGCATGACGTATATATTCGCTGAGAAAATTTGTTTTCTTATACTAGGCGGGATATGTTCAAAGACGGTGATCTCGACTGTTGATATTTTGTTCTTGTGGAGACAGAAGGATGTTCAACATGACTGATTGCGTCAGGGAGCTAGTCTCAACCAAAGTTTCTGAACGACGCAGGATAATTATATACTGCTGACATTAGGCCTTAACTGCTTTTTATTTGAATTATTTCGGGGACTTTGAAAGAAAGCATTTTTTCAACATACAACAGAGGAGCTAGGTGTGCAGCGGAGTGTGCCCATGCCATGGGTCATGCTCCGTTCAAATAGTGTAAGTTTCCTTCTAACTGTAATGACAAAACAAGGCACTAGTTAACGGAAATATTCTAATAAACATGACGGCACATACACGAGTTACTAATAACTGGTAAACTGTGAATAATCGTGTTATTCGGCGATTTGTGTGGCTCTTCTGACTCTCACGACTAACGAATGCTTACCTGTCGAATAACAACCAACTGGCCGATGTACCTGCAATGGCGCTATTGACCTAGTTTCCGCTGGCTGCCGGTGACACGGTCGGCCTCGCTCTGGCGCCGTGTCAACAACAACAGGTGAGCTTACCTGAATAGCCTACGTCACCCAGGCCCGGGCTTGTGGGTCTTGCAGGCCGAGCGTGCACGCGAGTGTGCATGTGTGCTGGCGAGCATATAATATATATATATATATATATATATATATATATATATATATATA
>JAODUO010001068.1:87500-97500 GCA_025642075.2 Ridgeia piscesae | reverse complement strand
GAAGCACCTTCGTCTTTGGGTTCCTGGAGAACCGGATCGTCAATGCGCTGCCGGTCGGCCGTCTGTACCTGACGAGTCATAGCTCTTCTGCCGTGACCGTCGACATAAGTGTGCCGAAGATCTACATGTCCTCGTTGTACAACCACCTGCTGTCCGACGACCCAAACAAGAGACCATTCCGTGACGTCACGCTGACCATCCAGCCAGACTCTGTGGTCGTGCACGAGTTCCCGTACGAGGTGCACATGCTGGGCACCGGCATTGGAGGGAAAGGTGGGTCCTGTTCAACGGAGGGTCCTTGGTGTGAGTTCCCATAAGCACTAAGCACCTACCCTCATCGAACCGTGATGGTTTTTTAATGTTTCATTGTTAGTTTATCTACCATGAATATTTTATATTAGTATGTGTGACTGTAGTTTTAATGATCGAACATGTAAAACACCTTTTAGCAAAACTATCTAGTTTCGGCTGTAGAGGGCGATATGTGAATGTTCATATTATAAATTTATTATGACCATATCACCTCATCCCAGGCTTCACAACGTTGCGCATCTATTTATCTATTTATAGATATTTTGTAAAATAATTTCGTTATCAAAGACATAATTATACTATTTCTTCTGACTGGTTCATTCGATAGGTGACACTACTGTACTAAACTATGCCAGTACGGAACACGCCAATAGCTGATAATACACTACTTTTAGAATCCAGCGAGAAAGTCAGACTTCGGGACAAAGTCTGAACCATGTCGTGGATGGTGCGAGCGTATGTTGCAAATGTAGAGCATTTAGGGGCAAACTATGAACGAAATAGTAGGAACTTACCCGCCTTGTACATGTCTGTTGGGAGTTATTTTATTTTGGCGTAATGACTGTTTCACTGTTCGTTACGTCAATTGATATTCGGTTGGAAGAACATCTTTTATTGCTTTAAAACAAATTTGGCAGGAATTTACATCAGCGCTTCGGCAGACATCGCGGTGCAGGCGGCCAGCATCACCGATTTTTCAGCGGATGCGTTCACCGCGCTGCCGATTTACGCCCTGGGGAACGAATACTTCGCCGTGTCGTACGTCTACAAAGGTTCGTCGGCCATTCGCCAGGGGCCGTCGGAACTAGGTATGATCGGCGTGTATGACCGCACGAACGTCATGATCATTCTACCGAGAGATGACTTCGTCGTTTCCTTTCCCGGATATGACGTCAGACGCAGAGGAAGACAGCTGTCGTTGACTCTTGACCGGTTTGAAACTTATCAAGTGAGTACGATAAACCTGACTAGATACGTTGCTATTGCAGTCATGGACAGTTTAGGCATTGAGGGTTTGTAAGGTGCCTTTAAAAGGGAACAATTGAAATAATCGGTTTGGCCTACCCTACAGTCTTCAAGATGTCTAAACATAGCACAACGTAGCCATTCATAAGAATTAACTGCCTCCAATCTCTAAATATAGCACAACGTAGCCATTCATAAGAATTAACTGCCTCCAATCTCTAAATATAGCACAACGTAGCCATTCTTAAGAATTAACTGCCTCCAATCTCTAAATATAGCACAACGTAGCCATTCATAAGAATTAATTGCCTCCAATCTCAAAATATAGCACAACGTAGCCATTCTTAAGAATTAACTGCCTCCAATCTCTAAATATAGCACAACGTAGCCATTCATAAGAATTAACTGCCTCCAAAAACAAAAGCAGCCACCATGAAACATGCTATAGTGGGTATTTTGGCTGCCTCTTACTTTCTCACCTAACCATGAACATGTGATTTTATTTTCTAATCTTGTCTGTGTTTATGTATGTAAGATATGTGAGAAGGGGTTTGGCAGCTGTAGGTTGTATTTTTCATGGTTAAGTCAAAAAATTAAATACTGCCCATTTTTCATAATGAGAATTGTCTGCATTGGCAGTTTAACGGAAGATTAATGTACATCATTACCACACACCAGTAGCGGTAGTATGGCATTGCAGGACATCTTATGCAGTCCAGATGAAGTAACCGAAAGGCTGGTTTTATAGTAGAACTAGCTATATTGTAGTACTGCGTTGCTCGCTAGAGGGCACGACGATTACAAGTCAAATCACGCATTTCTTTCGTGTTTCCAGTTGCAGAGCGACGACGATCTTACAGGAACCAGGGTCGTATCGTCGAAGCCTCTCTCGGTGCTGTCTGGCGCCAAGTGGAGTTCTGTCGGGGCCGAGTACATGGGTGACCACCTACTGGAGCAGCTACCGCCGGTGTCTTTATGGGGGAAACACTACGCCGCGACAGCCGTCGGCACAAGGAGCGCCGGAGACGTCTTCCGAGTGCTGGGTTAGTGCTACGAATAGGACACCTATAAGACGTGTACGTCAGTGAAGTTAGTCCTTGTGGAACGGTAACATTGTTGTAACTGGAACACATGCAGTGGACGTACCATCTGCGAATTTAATCCCAGAAAAAGGAATGCTAGATTTATTTGAATGATGAATATAACAGGTCAAGTGTCAGAACGCGCGCACGCACGTTCGTACGCATACACGCACGCACGCACATTACACATTCATGCATGCAAACACGTATCACACTCACTCACTCACTCACTCACTCACTCACTCACTCACTCACTCACTCACTCACTCACTCACTCACTCAATCTCTCTCTCACTAATTCACTCACTCACTCACTCACGCACTCACTCACTCACTCACTCACTCACTCACTCACTCACCACTCACTCACTCACTCACTCACTCACTCACTCACTCACTCACGCACGCACGCACGCACGCACGCACACACACACAGTGTCCACGCGTAATCCCAATATGTTATGGATAGGACCAGTCCACCTCGCGGCGTGACGAATCATGAATTCCAAAAAAGAATCACGCTAAGATAAACAAAATTTTAAGCTCTTATTTATAATAAGTGGCTGACATACAGGATGGCCAATACTATGAAATACAAATGATATCATGAAAAAAGCATTGTCTTGCTATGTACGTTGGGCTGATGGATGTGGAAATAACGTGCATTGATATCAAACGAGTCCTCAAACTTAATAGAAAACCGTGCTATTTCCACAAGAAATCAATTTATCCGATTTGTCTTTCAGGTTCTAGAAACTCTACATTGGTGAGAATAACCGTTACACCTCGCGGCCAGAGCAGATCTGTGAGGCTGGATGCCGGCAAGTATCACGAGTTTGAAATCTCGTCTCGCGAGAGCGTGATCGTGACGTCCAGCAAGCCCGTCCTGTTGGCCCAACTGTGCAAGTCTTTCAACGCCGACGGTACTCGCAACAGCGACCCGTTTATGATGCTGGCTACGCCGACAGCACAACTGTCAAATTACTACGTGTATTCAACCCCAGGGCTGACGAAATACGAACATTACGCTAACATCTTTATTGACTTTTCCCACGTCAAAGGGATTCGCTTAGACGGACGCCCGTTGAGGGATTCGGATTTCCTGTCCAGTTGGAGCAGGGCAGGCAAGGAGTTCGCCTTTGCCAAATTGAAAATGGCGGCCGGTGTTCACGTGCTGACGCACGCGAATCACTTCCGCTTCGGCGCGGTAGCGTACGGACTCGGATGGCAGGAGTCATACGGGATTACGTTGGGAATGTACGCTCGAGACTACCGAGACGATTTCCCGATGCTCACGACGGAACAGGAACGTGTGACGACGCCCGAGGAAGTAACTCTCACCGCCGCGTGGACAACGCCGGAAGTTACCCCAGCACAGTCGACAGGCGGCACCACTGTCGGCATGGCGCCTACAACAGAAGCAGCCACGACCAATGGTTCTACTGGCTTCGCGACAACCTCGACAAACAATGAAACCTTGGCTGCTCGTGATGTTGTGGCAGCCACAGAAATGATGGATATCAGATTTACACGCGATCAAGACGGAAGGAATAATGACACATCTCAACGGAACAGTTCCGACATAAGCAGCAATGGCGTTTTGACAGAGTCGAACACAACGATGAATTATTCAGTTGCTTCACAACTTCAGACTAGTATAGTCATTCCTCTGGATGTCTCAAATACGACATTTCCGGAAGCGAGTGACAACTCAACAGAAGCTACCACAGAAGTTGCACACGTTGTGACTTCAGATTATTTAAATAATAACATATCTACAGACATGGATAGACCGCCATTTTCTTCGAAACCACCGTTTAACTTCACGGCGTGGTTTGACGAAAGCAACATGACAACGCATTTCCCAGAAAACATGACAACGCCTGCCACTGTTTTGAAGGAGAACCCGACGGTGGAGACCAGTACAATCGGGACGAAGATTGCATGGACAGAAATTACTACAAAGGACAACTACACCTCGACATCAAACACTGTTGTCAGCACCGTGTCTTACAATCGCACGTCACTTCTCACTGGGAACACAACAGCGACGGTGAAGACAACCCCGAGTACCATCAACGACACGACGGACACCACGGCTGCTCAAGTTGAAGGTAATGAGTCGGTTCACTGGACCACAGAGGCAATGCTATCAAAAGACAACTTAACACGTGGCACAGTTGTGGATATCCTGGATATCCTGACAACTACTACACCTGTTGCCATGCCGACTGAAGTGAAAGACATGGCGGGAATGAGTGATTTCGTGAACGAAACGACCACTCCTGAAATCTACCAGGTCATTAATACGACAACGTTTGTTTACGAAGAAACGGGGATTTCTAAAAACAACACATTTGACACGATTGAGTCAAAGGTATTACCTGCTTCAACGCACAGCAGTTTGGACATGTCGAACATCACGCAGCCGTCTACAGAATCTATTGTAAATATAACGTCGGACTCCGCAATAGTTGGTGGAGTTCTCAATATTACGCACCCACCACCTGTGAATCACACCGCAATGATAACATTTGAGACAAACAAAACCGATGCTCAGCAAAACAACGCCACATATTCCACCAGTACACTAACTATGCCAACTGCAACCGAGCGGGCGAATATTTCCACAAGTCTTCCACCTACGAATCAGACAGAGGTGTTGATTTCCTTAGATGAGGTAGAAAACACAACGCTCCTACAATCTCCAGACAATACGACGACAACTCCTGAAAAGTTGCTTACGTCCGATGCTTTTTGGAATAATGAAACGCAGACGAATATATCGAATCCTACGGCAAGTTCTGATACATACAATAATACAACTGAAGTATATGTATTTTTCGTGGATGATAAAAACATAACTGAAAGCACAAACCAAATGGCAAACGAAACTGTGTTGAGAAAAGATAACGGGACAGCATCTCAAACAGAAGGAAACGTAACCGGCACAACGACATCACAAATAACAACACAGTTGCCGTCGGACGCAGAACTGAACACCATGCGGACAGAAAATGTCACAAATGGTACGATTGAAACAGACCACACCACTAATATACCACAGACTGTCGTCTCAGATTTTATTAATTTGTTTCTCCGGAAGAATGTCTCTGTATATTCAAACCTTACTGGTTCTGTGAACGAGACGTCGTTGACTGGGACTATCTCTTCGTTGGACAGTATACCGTCGAGTTTCACAGAGGTGACGCCAATTAATCCCATTGACAACACTACGTCATCAACGAATATAACGACTACAAACACCATTAGTACTAGAGACGACACTACTTCAAATGCCAGTTACATATTCGAATACGTCGGGCAAACGAACGAATCAGCACCAGAAAATGCAGAATATGTCGAAAGACATAGTAATGAAACAACGATTTTATCATATGATCTTAACGCAGTTTTAGAAAACGCCACAGCATCACCCACAACGCCATATCGTGACATTAACTATACAAATTCGGCTTCAGTTGCGACGGTGAATGACACGATTTGGAATATGGATCCGGTTTCAACCACTGAAGAAACTGCTTCAAATATTCATACCAGTACCGAGCCATACAACACGGAGTCTAACGGCAATGAGACAATTCCAGATGGAACCGAGTCCATCGTCACACATTCCAGTGACGACTCGTTCTTGGAGCAGCCAAAGCAGACCGCGGGGCCGTCGCCATCAACAACCGTCGTGGTTGAAACAACTACTCCAGAAACCACATCTACTGTTCCACTGGCAGAATCCACAACGAGTAGTTACACCGCATTAAGCACACCAACTTTGGCTGATATACACCACGATAAACCTTTAACCAACAACAGCGTCCCGCAAACAAACCATAGCACCAACACACCCACAAAACGCAACATAGTCCACCGGCAAAACTACTACAATCTAACGACGACCACAGACAGTTCTGAACAAACACCGAACTCTGAAGAAGTGTCCGCGACGAAGAGTGACATTGGTTTAACAGCGACGATCCTCGTAGCTACTTTGTTTGGAGTGCCACTGGTACTGTTGTGCGGATGCTTTTGCTACGGGGTGTGTTGCGGTGTTTGCCGGAAGCGCGGGCGCGCAGCATGCTGCGGCTGCGCGAAACGCCGGCGTAGGGATACTCGCGTGCGTCCGACGTCACAGTGGAGTTCGTCATCCCAGCCTAGCGATGCGTCGTCACGTCGCAGTAGTTTGGTTTACATTGACCCGTCGGTTTTGGAATCTCGCGGATTAGTTCCGCCGCCGGCGAGGAAGAATAAGATAACGAGGAAGAATAATTTGGGTTTCTTGAACTTTTACCAAAAACCAAGCTGCAGCAGCTGGGTGGAAGTCGTAGACGAAGAAGCCGGCGACAAGAACCGGAAGTTGGATGATAACGCCGCGTCCCGCGCTAAAGATCTACACGGGAAGGTTAAGGGAAAAGGAAAACGCAGCAAGAGCGCATACGGGAGAAACCGGAAGGTCGTCCCGGCATTGGATTCCCGTCCCCCGTTACCAAGGAAACATATGAACTCTCGAATGGAAGCTTATATTGTGAAAAATTAAGTTGTTGCGGTTGATTTGTGGCCGGCGGTAAAGTCAGCGAGAAACATATGGCAAAATGGCTGGCAACCCGCGGATGTAGGGGATATGTATTAGACTAAGAGTTGAAATTATGTAGTTATTTACTGTGAAATGGGTTGAATTGCAGTGTGTGTGTGTGTGTGTGTGTGTGTGTGTGTGTGTGTGTGTGTGTGTGTGTGTGTGTGTGTGTGTGTGTGTGTGTGTGTGTGTGTGTGTGTGTGTGTGTGTGTGTGGTGTGTGTGTGTGTGTGTGTGTGTGTGTGTGTGTGTGTGTGTGTGTGTGTGTGTGTGTGTGTGTGTGTGTGTGTGTGTGTGTGTGTGTGTGTGTGTGTGTGTGTGTGTGTGTGTGTGTGTGTGTGTGTGTGTGTGTGTGTGTGTGTGTGTGTGTGTGTGTGTGTGTGTGTGTGTGTGTGTGTGTGTGTGTGTGTGTGTGTGTGTGTGTGTGTGTGTGTTGTGTGTGTGTGTGTGTGTGTGTGTGTGTGTGCGTGCGTGCGTGCGTGCGTGCGTGCGTGCGTGCGTGCGTGCGTGCGTGCGTGCGTGTGTGTGTAGGTTTGCGAGGGTGTAAGTTTGTGAATAATGTGTGTGTGCGAGCATGTATGCATGCGTGCATGTGTGCATGCGCGTGCGTTTATTGAAATGCTGAAATGTAAGATTAATGTATTGCAGTTGTCTGTTTAATATAATAATCGTTAGATGTGTTTTATTACAATATTTACTCCAAGATATAGACATAATACGTATATCGAACGATACTGTTTTAGTACTTTGTTATAAAATCGCTTTGAATATTGGTACTGGTGTGGGATGATTTATGTACGTCAAGGTCGATATTATCAATATGCAGATATAATGAAACGGTCACGTGTACGGTGTATCATTATCCACTTATATGCATCAGTATACACATACACGTGTGATTATATCGGCTGTTAATGACAATGATAATTGTACATTATAATTATACCAGTGTAACCGCACCTGTGGTTCAGCGTGTAACATTTATAGCGGATTGGATTTTTTTAAACGATGCTATATGTATAGAAACTTTATAGTTTGTTAGGTCGGTTCTATTGTGATGAATGTGTCTTACACATAACCGATTTCAATAATTATTCGTTTAATGCTGGTTAGTCGACGATAAGTGCACGTTAGCGAAATGATGAAAGAGCCAAGCCAAGACCGTTCTGAAATATTTTGGTTATCACATTTATATGGCAGATTAGTATAAACAAGAAGTATCAATTAAATGGTAGACTACGCTCCTACAATAATTACTACACAACTGCTTGGTCATTACAGGACACATGAATGGCGGCTCTGTGTGTAGTGTTGTATAAGACATTCAGGCGACATGCCTTAAGTTACAAGTATGTTCTGGTGTTCCTAACAACGTGCTGAGAATGTTCTTACTGTACACGTTGCACTAAACTAAGATTCATCGTACGTGCATGGATATATACGCCCTAAACATATGTGTATACATGCACTGTTGCAGTAGCGATTACCGAGAGAATAATAATACACTTTGTTTATAAATAAACTAAAGTTTGAGTGATGTAAATATACAGCTATAAATATACCTCGTTCAGTATATTATTGCATATGCACCTTCCCCTAGAAAGACATAACAAGTAGCCATGCATAAGACAGTGGCATACGCTTAGTAACAAAGTCCTTGTTAACACAACAAGCAGGTTAAATATCGGTATTGAGAAGTTCACCTCCTATTACCATATTACATAATATTTTTAAGAAGCCACCACGGGAAGACGGTGGAATTATGTACATTATTTTAATCGGCTTCTTTTCTTTAAAAAAAGTTGAAGTTGTAATTTATCGCTAAATTGGTTTCTTGCACACGTCCAAAATCCCGTGTCCGTAATCTGAATGTTACGTCCATGAAATACTCACCAAAACAGACTAAATAGTAAGATGTTAAACACCACCTACCAGCAGTATATATTGTGTATACAGACGAAGGGATTAGTACCATATATATATATATATATATATATATATATATATATATATATATATATATATATTTATATATATATATATATATATATATATATATATATTTATATATATATATATATATATATATTTTATATATATATATATATATATATAACTTATTGAAGCTGGCCGGTGCCGACTAACAACGTCGCAAGTGGGGCGAAGTCCGAATATGTATTCCTGTTACCGGCACGGCACATGCAAGACTGCGTTGTTGTATCGCGAAGAATATTTAATAAACAGTCTACGCAATAAGTTTCTTTTCGTTATTTTCTCGGTGTTGGCTGTTTCGACGGCCTACGAGACGGTTGACGTTTTGCTGACGTCACACTCGATAGTGACGCAGATGGTCGTCTTGGGTGTTTACGATCTTTTAAAAGGCGGTCGTCCGGTTTCAGAAACTTCGGGTTGATTTTCTCTGTCGACAGAGAAAGGCACCTGGTCAGTACGCACTATTCACATGGGTATATGTATGGATTTACTTTAGAGTTCTATATAAATTGCGAAAAATGCAAGTATCGACATTACCATAGAAACAAGGCTTTAGAAAGAATGGGTAGGCCTATACAATAGTCTAGCAAACAAAGTCGCATGGAGCTGACTTCACAGATAAGGTTAAGTCACCGCCAGAATACCGGAAATACCATGCGTCAAGATGCATCCGGAATGGATTAAAAAATGGTTAACAATACACACATTAATAGTCGGCGAATTTATATATATATATATATATATATATATATATATATATATATATATATATATATATATATATATATGTGTGTGTGTGTGTGTGTGTGTTTGTGTGTGTGTGTGTGTGTGTGTGTGTGGGGTGCGTGTGCTGTGTGTGTGCGTGTGGTGTGCGTGGGTGTTTTTGTTGTGTTTCGGGTGTTGTTTGTGTTTGTGTTTGGTGTGGTGCTTTTGCGTGTCGTGTGCGTGTGCGTGTGGTGGCGTGCGTGTGCTGTGTGCGTTGTGGTGTGCGTGCGTGTGCGTGGGGTGTGCGGTGGGGCGTGTGCGTGTGCGTGTGCTGTGTGTGCGTGTGCGTGTGCGTG
>JAODUO010001068.1:80000-82500 GCA_025642075.2 Ridgeia piscesae | reverse complement strand
TGACACAAGTATCTTTATACAATATACATTAAATGGAAATAGCTATGAACTCCTATATAAAAAGACTATCCGTATGGCTTAAGACCAATAAAGATTCTCTAAAATAATTAATATACAAAGTAGTAGTACCTTTAGTAATACGAAGAGTGAATATGCATCAGATAAACTCATACCTGTGCAGTATTTTAATGTCGAATCATAATAAGGTATGAGATCTGCCTTATTTAATGACGTTTTTGTTTTTGTCAAACGTGACACATAAATACAGCACATGGCAGAAACTAGCATATAAAATATCGTTTTGCAGAAAGAATTGCAGGCATTTATCTTTGGCCTATGTCGGACCAAACATTTGGAACACTCTTACTTTGAATAATTGTCCACAATATTGTGCCACTTTGCACATCTTTAAAATTAGAGTCAAATGTCTGCTTTTGCACAACCAGTAACATAGACTATGCCTTGTTTCTGCTTCGACTTTATTGTTATGCCGTGGTGGTTTGTTAAAACTGCATTGCACATCTTTTTAAAGACAATTTAGTATTAACGCACGTGCATCGATCATGTATTTTCGTTTTGTGGTACACTCATAATGAACTATTTTAAATTTACTAATTAGAATATTATATAGTGTTATTTTTCATTGGTTCACGAGTTACGATTTTCTCACAACTTGAGTATATGAATAAAGAATATAAGCATCGTTGCTTCATTCCAGTTGTTACGTGGTGTAATGTATATTTACAATAAAAAAATTTTTAATAATATTTTTACTCTAAAATAAAAATACATATATATATAAAATATATATATATATATATATATATATATATATATATATATATATATATATATATATAAATATATATACAATTTGAACTTAAAATTTTTGTTTAAAAACCCTAGGCCAACAAGAATAACAGGCACAACTGCAACTATAATAGGTAACATGTTCTGTTCTGAGCTATGCAGAAACAAAATGTGCGGCATTGTTTTAAGCGATGCTACGGATCATATGCCAATTTTCGTTCTGTGTGATAATAGTACTTACGTGGCTAATAATAATGATCCAAAAGTATAACAGAACTTTAAACGATGAAGCCTTAAGCAAATTTGAACAAGACTTAAGCCATACAAACTGGGAAACTGTACTGAACGAATGGAACCCCAATTTAGCATTCTTGCAATTTATGCAAATACTAAGTAACACCTACAATAACAATATATCCAGAAAACACTAAACGGAAGGGAAAACCTTGGTTATCAAGAGGCCTAAAAATGTTTGCATTAAAAAGATAACTTGTACTTAGCATTTCTAAAAGAAGGTAATTATTAACAGAAAGTCGCTACAAAAACTACAAACAAAATTAACAAAAATCTTGCGTATTGAAAAAAGAAAAGAAATATTATAGGCAGAAACTCGAAGAGTGTAAGACCAACTCTAGTGAAACGTTGACAATTCTTAACACTATAATTGGCAAAAGAAAGTCGGAAGCAAAATATTCAAATGAATTCATTGTTGATATCGATCGAGTAATATTATACAATGAAGAAATTGCTATTCATTTCAATAACTTCTTTGTTAACATAGGTACAATCTTATCTAACAGTATAGAGCCCTGCCAGGGAACACAACCGACTTTCTTAAAACCAGGTATCACAGTCAATGTATAAAATATCCCGTTACTGAGAAAAAAGTAACCGAAATTGTGTCAGGGTGCAAAGTCAGACTTCGTACGGACATGACGAAATCAGTATGAAAACTGTTAAACATGTAATAAAGCAAATTGTAAGACCTTTAACCTATACTTTTAACAGATCATTAATCACCGGAATATTTCCAAATGTCATGAAACCAGCAACAGTTATTTCTGCTTTTAAATCAGGAGATCGTCTCCAATTTTCTAACTATAGACCTATATCACCGTTACCCCAATTCTCCAAAATACTTGAAAACAATATTTAACAAAAGGTTAATGTCATTCATTGAAAATATTCACATTATTGACTGATGGGCAATATGGCTTCAGAAGTAATCACTCAACTTGATCTAAAGAAAGCATTTGACACCATTGATCATAAAATACTGCTAGGTAAGTTACAATGTTATGGAATAAGGGGTTTGGCACTGGATTGGATTAAAAGTTATTTAGCCAATCGTAGTCAGTATGTGTGCTATAACAACAGTAATTCAGAGCTAAAGAATATCAAGTGTGGAGTCCCACAAGGATCAATCCTGGGCCCAGTACTATTTATTTTATACATAAATGACATGTGTGAAGTGTCACAATTGCTTAATATTATCTTGTTTGCAGATGACACTAGTATTTTTTACTCAACTAGGAATATTGTGGATATAGCATGTAAGTTAATAACGAACTAGAAAAACTAGATATATATGGTTCAGAGTTAATAACCGAGCAGAGCCTGGGTAACCAAGGCTACTACCGCCACTGCCGCTGCCGCTGCCGCTGCCACTGCCGCCACTGCCGCTGCCGCT
>JAODUO010001068.1:72500-75000 GCA_025642075.2 Ridgeia piscesae | reverse complement strand
TTATTATTGGACCTAATTAGGCGGGCGCGATTAGTTCACGGGGAGAGGGACTTGTAATGCTAGGCTAGGCGTACATTGCTGAAGTTTTGTTGATGGTCGTGGGTTTGTTCGACTATACACTGAACAGCCGCGCAATGCATTGCCTCAATTACACAGCATTTTTAGCCCCTAACATCCGCTTGGGTAATTAATGCGCTGCCAATATTGCCACCAGGGCGACATTACTCCAGACTAGGATAGAGACACTGATTGGTTCTCCGGCCAAATTTGAAATAACGACATATGTAAGGATATCCTTATTGTAAGATATTATTTTATTAAAAAAACTATTAAAAATTATTAAACTTATATTCATACAAAAATAAACAGAAATACAAATTTGCAGATGTTTATGAAACAGGAATTATGGAAAAATTACCCTCAATTACACAGGCTCCGTGAGGTGGCAGCACTTTTAACCCCTCATAAGGATAACATTAAAAAGCCGGCTAAGCACCAGACTATCCTCTCGGCGAAGTTTCGCAGCCTAGCGATAGTTGGTTAAGCGAAGCTACGCAATGCAATACACGATTGTCCACAATACGGCAAAACTCGAGTCGCGAGTTGAGTTCATTTGCCTGGCACAGCAGTTGTTGACCCGATTCGACAGTTGAATCGCAGTAACCCGTATTGCGTAACATGCACCAGATAAGGCCTGTGTTTCATGGAAATTACAGACAAAATAACACGGCAAAAATGAAAATAAGGAATGTTTTCATATATCTCAAAGTTTCACGGAGCATAGTTTTCATTGACCAGTTATAGAATGTACACTGACTCAGTCTCATAACAACGTTACAGTTTTTGCTCGCAATTGAAAGACTTGATACAAGAACTTAGCAGTGTAGGCTTACGACGACCATATGCAAATGTGCATTCTGAACACATACGTAAGCAAGACAACGACACACAAAATAGTAAAGAGAATACGTCATAAATGACAGGGCAAAGAAAAGAAAAATGCTATTCAAATACCGATAGCAATAAATACTGAACACCGGTTAATCAGTTAACAGATCGGTAGTCATGGCAACATTGTCTTAACGTAAGTAGTTCTCGCGTCACAAAATCTTCTGATTCACCGTAATTATTAGCTGGAGATGCTAAGCCATTTCATAATTTCTTTCAACTGCAGGTCACTTTTAATCTCGCGCAACTTTGTCTCGCTATTGGCCATTGGTCACGCTTTCGGCACACATAGCTAAACGTCGTCCAAATTGTCACACGAAGCCACCGACCAGTGCCATATAAAGTCATATCCGCACAGGATTGTCGGCATTTACGTACAGCACTTTTAATTGACGAAAATTACCCAAAATGAGGGAGGAGGGGAGAGAGAGAGAGAGAGAGAGAGAGAGAGAGAGAGAGAGAGAGCGAGCGAGAGAGACAGACAGACAGACAGCGGACAGGCGGACAGGCGGACAGGCGGACAGGCGGACAGGCGGACAGGCGGACAGGCGGACAGGCGGACAGGCGGACAGGCGGACAGGCGGACAGGCGGACAGGCGGACAGGCGGACAGGCGGACAGGCGGAGAGGCGGAGAGGCGGAGAGGCGGAGAGGCGGAGAGGCGGAGAGGCGGAGAGGCGGAGAGGCGGAGAGGCGGAGAGGCGGAGACGCGGAGACGCGGAGACGCGGAGACGCGGAGACGCGGAGACGCGGAGGCGCGGAGGCACGGAGGCACGGAGGCACGGAGGCACGGAGGCACGGAGACACGGAGACACGGAGACACGGAGACACGGAGACACGGAGACACGGAGACACGGAGACACGGAGACACGGAGACACGGAGACAGATACAAAGACAAAGACAAAGACAAAGGCAAAGGCAAAGGCAGAGGCAGAGGCAGAGGCAGAGGCAGAGGCAGAGGCAGAGGCAGAGGCAGAGGCAGAGGCAGAGGCAGAGGCAGAGGCAGAGGCAGAGGCAGAGGCAGAGGCAGAGGCAGAGGCAGAGGCAGAGGCAGAGGCAGAGGCAGAGGAGAGGGGGGCGGGCAAAGACAAAGGCAGAGGCAGAGGCAGAGGCAGGGGAGAGGCAGAGGCAGAGGCAAGGGAAGGCAGAGGCAGAGGCAGAGGCAGAGGCAGAGGCAGAGGCAGAGGCAGAGGCAGAGGCAGAGGCAGAGGCAGAGGCAGAGGCAGAGGCAGAGGCAGAGGCAGAGGGAGGCAGAGGCAGAGGCAGAGGCAGAGGCAGAGGCAGAGGGAGGCAGAGGGAGGCAGAGGAGAGGGCGGGAGACGGGAAGGGAGAGGCAGAGGCAGAGGCAGAGGCAGAGGGCAGAGGCAGAGGCAGAGGCAGAGGGAGAGGCAAAAGGCAGAGGCAGAGGCAGAGGCAGAGGGAGAGGCAGAGGGAGGGCAGGCAGAGGCAGAGGCAGAGGCAGAGGCAGAGGCAGAGGCAGAGGCAGAGGCAGAGGCAGAGGCAGAGGCAGAGGCAGAGGCAGAGGCAGAGGCAGAGGCAGAGGCAGAGGCAG
>JAODUO010001068.1:60000-67500 GCA_025642075.2 Ridgeia piscesae | reverse complement strand
GTACACCTTTGATACTCCTAATATGGTATACTACCCCGAATTGTTATTACTCATTGCATAAATTCTCGGTCAGTCAGTGCAATGATTTCAAATCCCATCTCATCGTCCACTTTGTCGATACAGTTAATTTCATGTCGATATGTATTTAAGGATAGGGAGAAAGGGTGAGAGAGCGTGGCTTATGGCTATTGCTTGGCAATCGGGGAGGGACTTTGCTTTTCAGGAGTCTGGGAGAGGGTTCCACATCCTGATGGCAGATTTGTGAAAAAGGAAACCTTGGTGAATTCTGCGTAGTGATGCAACACCGCGCGAGCAGATTACGTTGACGGAAGAACACGCAATCCCTCACCTAATTCATTTACTCGCAACTTTCTATCACGTGGCGTCGGAAAAGCATTAATTGTGCAGGTGCCGTATCTATGAACTGCCTCGCGTGTCGGTTCCTTTTAACATCCGGTGACAGGGAGACGCCTGCACCAAATAGACCCTAAAACATAACCGCTCTGTCACTCGCTCGTACGAGGTGGACGTTGTCTGAAACAAAAATCGAACGATGACCGAATAAACACAAACCCAATCATGCCTCTGTATTGATAATAGTTTCACATGCGAGCTAGACATTTCAACACAAGCGTCTGCACTGGCCCGACGTCGCCAAAAGATGTCGGATCGATGTTTGGGATACGTCGAATTACAGCCGACCGGGGACATTCGGTACAGGCGAGCGGGCAACCAGGTGTGACAGTATGGCATACCGTGGACACGTCCCCAACCGACCAATGACGTAAGACGTCTGACATTTCGAAAGTAGGGCAATTATGCCGGCAGCTTGGTGTTGACAATTACTAAACTGAGACGATTTAAAGGAACTGAATGGCTGTAAAATGTAGCTTTGATTGTGACGTACATGCATAGGCACACGAGTAAACTCATGAGGTAGAATGAAAGTTAATGAACTATTATTGTATACACACTATGCCAGATCATTTTTTTATTATATAAACACTACGCCAGATCATTTTAAAATTGAATAAACACTATGCCAGATCATTTTTTAATTATATAAACACTATGCCGGATCATTTAAAAATTGAATAAACACTACGCCAGATCATTTTTTAATTATATAAACACTATGCCGGATCATTTAAAAATTGTATAAACACTATGCCAGATCATTTTTAAATTATATAAACACTATGCCAGATCATTTTAAAATTGTATAAACACTATGCCAGATCATTTAAAAATTGTATAAACACTATGCCAGATCATTTAAAAATTGTATAAACACTATGCCAGATCATTTAAAAATTGTATAAACACTATGCCAGATCATTTAAAAATTGTATAAACACTATGCCAGATTATTTTTAAATTATATAAACACTATGCCAGATCATTTTAAAATTGAATAAACACTATGCCAGATCATTTAAAAATTGTATAAACACTATGCCAGATTATTTTTAAATTATATAAACACTATGCCAGATCATTTTAAAATTGAATAAACACTATGCCAGATCATTTAAAAATTGTATAAACACTATGCCAGATTATTTTTAAATTATATTAACACTATGCCAGATCATTTTAAAATTGAATAAACACTATGCCAGATCATTTTTAAATTATATAAACACTATGCCAGATCATTTTAAAATTGAATAAACACTATGCCAGATCATTTAAAATTATATAAACACTATGCCAGATCATTTTAAAATTGTATAAACACTATGCCAGATCATTTTAAAATTGTATAAACACTATGCCAGATCATTTTAAAATTGAATAAACACTATGCCAGATCATTTAAAAATTGTATAAACACTATGCCAGATCATTTTTAAATTGTATAAGCACTATGCCAGATTATTTTTAAATTATATAAACACTATGCCAGATTATTTTTAAATTGAATAAACACTATGCCAGATCATTTAAAAATTGTATAAACACTATGCCAGATCATTTTAAAATTGAATAAACACTATGCCAGATCATTTTTAAATTATATAAACACTATGCCAGATCATTTTAAAATTGAATAAACACTATGCCAGATCATTTTTAAATTGTATAAACACTATGCCAGATCATTTTTAAATTATATAAACACTATGCCAGATCATTTTAAAATTGAATAAACACTATGCCAGATCATTTAAAAATGTATAAACACTATGCCAGATCATTTAAAAATGTATAAACACTATGCCAGATCATTTTAAAATTATATAAACACTATGCCAGATCATTTAAAAATTGAATAAACACTATGCCAGATCATTTTAAATTATATAAACACTATGCCAGATCATTTTAAAATTGTATAAACACTATGCCAGATCATTTAAAAATTGTATAAACACTATGCCAGATCATTTAAAAATTGTATAAACACTATGCCAGATCATTTAAAAATTGTATAAACACTATGCCAGATCATTTAAAAATTGTATAAACACTATGCCAGATCATTTAAAAATTGTATAAACACTATGCCAGATTATTTTTAAATTATATAAACACTATGCCAGATCATTTAAAAATTGTATAAACACTATGCCAGATCATTTTAAAATTGAATAAACACTATGCCAGATCATTTAAAAATTGTATAAACACTATGCCAGATCATTTTTAAATTGTATAAACACTATGCCAGATTGTTTTTAAATTATATAAACACTATGCCAGATCATTTTAAAATTGAATAAACACTATGCCAGATTTGTTTCACATTATATAAACACTATGCCAGATTATTTTTAAATTATATAAACACTATGCCAGATTATTTTAAAATTGTATAAACACTATGCCAGATCTTTTTAAAATTGTATAAACACTATGCCAGATCATTTTTAAATTGTATAAACACTGTGCCAGATCATTTTTAAATTGTATAAACACTGTGCCAGATTATTTTTATATGGTTTGTTGTCGTGTTGTTTCAAAAACAAAAACCAGCGTCTTTACTTTTCATCTGAATTGTTGTTGTACCACTAATTATTTGATACTTATTCAATGGTAAGTTCGAAATGCTTCCACATATAATATATGCCTTTGCCAACCAAAGTCAAGTGATATATTCCAGGTTAAATGCTTACACAACGAATGACCGTTTTTATGTCCAAATTCCAAATTAGTTTGCGACACAATAATTTAATATCGGAATCGCAGACAAGATATTCACGGGATTTCGTTTTAACCGCCGTTTTATATAATCCATCTATAAACGATATAAATAGATCGGCACGAATTACGCCGAGTAGTGCGAATCGTTTATTTATGTGAGTCGCATTAACTTGCCATGGAGACCACAGTACAAGGACGTCTGTAAAATCAATGGTTCCACCTAAAGATGGGTTGGCATGTAATAATTTGCCTGCTGCTTGAACAAAAGCTGTCTGGTCCTGGAATATCAGTAGCGTACCGTATGGCATGGTGTCGCGATCACATACAATGAACAAGACGTGCACTAATTGATTGGTCGAGTGCAACCGAGGGGGCGGCCCTGACCTTACCAGACTTACACCACTAATTAACCTATCTATCTATCGATGACCTGTTATACGGTAGAAAAAATAATATCGATTGTCTCTAAATATACCAAATCGCCAGATTGAATCATACATGAAGAATCACAGATTCACAATCATACGAATTTCACACATGACATAAAGACCCATTTACACGAGCGATTGATCTCCGATTGGATTTGGAGTATCGTGTCCGACACATGATGGTACTTGGCTAGAAATCAACAGTCCGAATAAGTGACTCGTGCTAACGCCTAACTTTATTGTTGTGAAATGTCACGATCAGTCTCACGTCTTTACTTGCGGCCGTCTCTTATTCATACATCTTCAACAATCACATCCTACTGTTGCAAAATTGAAATCGTTTCCAAATGTACAATGCAGCGATAACCACAAGCTGAACTCGCCAATCGTATCTAAGATGAGTTTATATGAGCGATTTTGGTTCCGTAAAGTGATGTCGTACGACACAATCGGAAATAAATTGGAACTATTTATCGTGTAAACGGATGTTTACTTTTCGTAGATGGCGAAATGACACTGTAGTATACGTCAATGCAGGAAACTGGTTCTAGTAAGTGCCAGAATGTACATCAATAATTCCGCTTTCTAATCTTTCTAAAACGAACGTAGAAAACATTCTACGTTATGTTACGTAAGGCATGATTCAAAGACATCTTCCATACTCTGTGAGTTGTTTGTGGTATTTTGCAGGCGTGAAACGTATTGAGCGATTACGAGTCATACTACTTACTCGTTGATATAATATCGCCGAATGCTTCTGTATAACAACACGACCACACATTTTAAATCAACAGCCGCCAATGCAATGTTGAATAAACTTCACAAGAAATATGCGCAGAGATCGACACCACGATATCTGCCAACGCCCTGACGGCAAAACGTACGTTCCAAGTAAGCGGCTTGCACGGAAACACGCCGCGTCAGAGTTGGGCAAGCTTAATCGATGGACGAGTGCGCTGGTATCACAGCGTGCGTAGTCTGTTGGCGATCATTCAGCGGCAATCAGTGGCAGCGGTAACACGCGTGAAGGCAAATCGCGAGTATTTACCGATGATTACACGATGACACGGTGATGATAGCCGTTCCGGGTCGCCCTGGCAAGGATGCGCCAGCCGCCTTTGTCGTGCCGTGAAGAACCGACGATCGAACCAAGGACGAGAGAGAGAGAGAGAGAGAGAGAGAGAGAGAGAGAGAGAGAGAGAGAGAGAGAGAGAGAGAGAGAGAGAGAGAGAGAGAGAGAGACAGCGAAAACACGACTAGAAAGAAGCTAAAGGTAAGCACGGTTATTGGGGGACTAAAATAATAACAGCGGTTATTATGAAATAAAGTTATCATCGCATCGTAGAGTGATTGCTATTATGGGGAGGCATGTACACATGCATACGTGTGCTCGTACGTATGCATGCAAGTGCCCTTAGAGATACATATTTGGCCACATGGACACATGAAAACAGACGTACTCACGTGTAAATACATATAAACACTTATACACAAATGTGTACACATATAACACATACGAACCAAACCGATAGGGAGAACGTTAAATATATTAAAACATTATATTGGTTTTGTAACACTAGCACTGTAGCCGCAGACAGGATCCAACGTTGTTATTTTACACACGATTGCAAGGCGAACATTGCTAGGTAAACGAAGTCATTGATGCAGTAAAACAGGATACACATTTAGGCGCCTTCGTTCTTTACTTTTAGGCCACTTTTATATTAACATACACGTTTGCAATCGCATCGAAAACATGGAACAAAACAGACAGGCTTCATTAAAGGGAAAACGTGTTAGAAAGAAAGAATGAAAGAGAGGATAAACATACTTATAATTACATCAATAATAGCAAAAAATACAGCATTTCCCCCACACACATTATCAGTATGAAATAGGCATATACACATAATATACACGAAGGACAGATACATATTTATAAGAACTTCATGTATTTAAAACACAACCCGTACTTCCTCTTTTGCGGTAGGTATCACAGCGTTAGCCACGCGTGACGGAACTGAAGTCGGCCGCGCGTGACGAAACACAATATCAGCGGCGCATAACGAGCCCCGATGCAGACGTGCAAAGGGATGCCGAACAACATTCTGGTGGCGGGACTGATCGCTGTGGGCGGCTTCGTCGTCGCTCTTGCGCTCATCCTCGGCCTCAAATTCCCGCAGTATGTCTTCACGAAGAACATCGACGACCTGTGCGTGGTCAACCGTGAACACGTCAAGTTTGGCGTATGGGTGTGTTGAGCAGAATTGGTTCGGCGTATGTGTGTGTTAGGTATTATTTGTTTGGCGTATGGACGTGTTGATGATTATTAGGTTGGCGTATGGGTGTGTTGGGTATTATCAGTTTGGCGTATGGGTATTCAAAGTATTACTAATTTGGCGTTGTGTTGTGTGTTTTTAGTTTATTAATTAGGCGTATTGATGTGTTGCGTATTATTATGTGTACTACTGATAGTAATCGTGACTTTATATGTGATACAAACATGACTATTTTCAGATTAACAAATTTCAGTATATACTTACCCACGTTTTCTACTTAAAACTGTCCCTTATCGAGGGTATTATCCTAATAGGGGTATTGTTCACTGTGGGGTATTAACCAAGTAGCGATTTCTAGAGAATGGTGTCCATGGGATAATATCTGGGGGGCGATGTAAATGGGACAACACCCAGTGGTTATGTCCACGGAGTGATCCATACAGGTGTGATGTCCATAGGGTATGGTCGAAGAATATATTGTCCACGAGGTGATGTTCATGGGGTGGTATGCGCGGGGTGATGTCTTCGGGATAACACCAAAGTGATGGTGATATGCGCGGGGTGATGATAACACCAAAGTGATGATATCCAGAGGGCTGATGTTTTTAGTGTGTTGTCCAAGGGTGTAACATCTAGGGGGTGATATAGAGAAATGTTGATCGCCATACGAAGGTGGTGATGAGAGAGAGAGGGGAGACAGTATATATATATATATATATAAAATATATATATATATATATATATATATATATATATATATATATATATATATATATATATATATATATATATGTGTGTGTGTGTGTGTGGGAAGGAGAGAGAGAGAGAGAGAGAGAGAGAGAGAGAGAGAGAGAGAGAGAGAGAGAGAGAGAGAGAGAGAGAGAGAGAGAGAGAGAGAGAGAGAGAGAGAAGAGAGAGAGAGAGAGAGAGAGAGAGAGAGAGAGAGAGAGAGAGAGAGAGAGAGAGAGAGAGAGAGAGAGAGAGAGAGAGAGAGAGAGAGAGAGAGAGAGAGAGAGAGAGAGAGAGAGAGAGAGAGAGAGAGAGAGAGAGAGAGAGAGAGAGAGAGAGAGAGAGAGAGAGAGAGAGAGAGAGAGAGAGAGAGAGAGAGAGAGAGAGAGAGAGAGAGAGAGAGAGAGAGAGAGAGAGAGAGAGAGAGAGAGAGAGAGAGAGAGAGAGAGAGAGAGAGAGAGAGAGAGAGAGAGAGAGAGAGAGAGAGAGAGAGAGAGAGAGAGAGAGAGAGAGAGAGAGAGAGAGAGAGAGAGAGAGAGAGAGAGAGAGAGAGAGAGAGAGAGAGAGAGAGAGAGAGAGAGTAAACGAGAGACAGGTTCCATCATTCTCTCAACGGGCTTACTCAATTACAGCGCCACACACAGGAAATCACCGAAAAATGTATCTAAACCCTTCAGAACCCGTCTAGTCTAACAATAACAAGTATATTGTTGTGTGTCACTTTCAGAATAATTATTTTTATATTCTGAGCATACATGTGGACACACGGAACATCCAAGAGCTATCTTTGAACATCTTGCCACGCATCCAGTGCTCCCATTCTATACACATGAGAAGTCGCTGGTCAATTAACGCACACAATTGTTCATCATTTGTGGTGTTATCATACCAGCGTTGCTAAGGCGACGGGACACCCA
>JAODUO010001068.1:12500-55000 GCA_025642075.2 Ridgeia piscesae | reverse complement strand
GATATGATATGATATGATATGATATGATATGATATGATATGATATGATATGATATGATTTTAAATTTATTTATGCTTTAGCGGAAATCAGCCACCATACATACCAAAAATTTCCACTCGTTGGCTTTCATCGATAATAAGCATATTATCAACACAAATAGGACCATATTATTCCCCTTTCGTACATTTCAGGTGAGAGAAAGAGGACCCTACGTGTACAGGGAAACGATACAGCGAATTGATGTGCGTTTCATTTACCGATATATCACCTTCTACGAACGTCGCCAACAAACGTTTGACGCCGAAAAGACGAGAAGAGAATGCGGAGAAACGTGTTCTGAAGACGACGAGGTAACAGACGTCGCCGTCCGGGTTACGACACGGTGTGCGAATGTGTCCGTGTGTTTGTATTTGTTTTCGAAAGAGCACTGTTTTCGTAAATTATTCTCCCCGTGTTCACTCGCACTGCAACATAATTTCCCAGCCACATCCTTGTTTCACGCCATATTTCATATCACCATAATTAATATACGAATACGAATACATTTATTTCAGGTAAAAACCCATATACAATTGGTACATACATTAGCACATCTAAGTAGCCTATAAAATATAAAATATGTTAAAAAATTGAATATATAAAAAATACATAAGGTTATAAGTTAGATAAATGTAAAATTGTAGAAAAACAGATAAAATAATGAGCAATATACAGGATGTGATTGTATAATAAATATGCAATTAATTCATGTAAATAAACACAGTTTGAAAAGTAAGTTATATAAACAACTTACTGACTTTAAAAATATATATATCATAATAAATAAATAATATAGTTATATGCGAGACATGATGACTATCTTACAGATTTACTGTGTACAACGAATTGGCCCAGCTAATACCCCATAGGGCTAGAAATATACGGGGGTTCACTCAACGTCTGTCTGTAGTAGTTGCGCAGTGGCGCAGTGGTTAAAACATCGGATACTTGACTTAGAGAACCTGAATTCGAATCCTGCTGCCGTGGCAAACCATAGGCGAGTGTTTGCATTCTTCATCGCTTCAAGTTCACCCAATTGTATGAATGAGTACCTGGCTATAGGCAGTATTTGTGTATAAATAGTCTTCGCGCATTAATTACAGCGTGCCTGGATGCTTCCCAGGTAATCCGAGATGGCGTTCGATTGAACATATTATCTGTAAAGTGGTTTAACATGGTTGCCGCCAAGCTCCAGACGGCAAGCGAACAAGAAAGCTTTTGGCTTATCGTGAGTTCACTAAGATTAAATATTATTAAGTGTAAAGCGATTTGAGCAATCCTGAGGATTGGCTACAACGCCATATAAGAACTTAATTTTTTACCGTTTTATCTGTAATTTACCGTATCCGCTTCCTATCGTATGGAAATGTTTGCACTTTCGTTCAGCCGATAAAGCTTCAGTTCATTCAGATGTATGAATAAGAACGGACACATGGCTATATGCAAAATAATGGGTATGTACATTATTGTAGCTTGGCTGAATGCTTCCCAGACTCGTCCGTTCGTTATGGCCGAACAAGGCTGCCATGGGGTGAAATGTATTGCGCTTTGACCAGTCACACGAATTGGATGCCGCTCACAAACACTCGTCGTTCGTGCGATATCTTCCTTAATTTGCTTCGTTACTAGAGATGCTGTCTAAATTCCCAGCGCTCTGAATAGCACATACACTCGTGGCAGTGTGAGACGAGAGCAATACTCTTGTTCGATATCGACTCTCCTTAATAGCCGGATTCGTTACTGACAGCAGTGGCACCGTGGTTAATTCGGGATTATTTCACACGCGCCGTCATCGCCCGTGTGAGAAGGTTTCACCCACCTCTGCCTACACTCTGGCGTAACGCGTAGATTTCATGTGCATCGTGCTTCATAGCACAGTGGAACGACTACCTTTTTATTCGAGTTGTGGACCGTTTCTTTCTATACGGTACACAGTACACGGTACACGGAACACGGAACACGGAACACGGAACACGGAACACGGAACACGGAACACGGAACACGGAACACGGTACACGGTACACGGTACACGGTAAACGGTACACGGTACACGGTACACGGTACACTATATGCGGTGTTTCTAGAGACGCCAGCTCGCTTAGTCTCGCTTAACCGACTGTCGGTCGGCTGCGCAACTACGTCGAGAAGACAGTCTCGTGACTTTGCCGGCTTTTGAATATTATCCGTGTGCGGCTAAACAATGCTACCATCTCACATATACTGTTTACTCTTGCCGTAATTCCAATATTTTATAGAACTGGAAATTTGTATTTCTATTTATCTTTGTGTTAGTATAAGTTTAATTTTGTTTAGTTGTTATAATATTTTATAATACAACATTAACTGGTTAAAAAGTATCGTTATTTAATTTGTTATTTCAAATTCGGCCTGAGAACCAATCAGCGTCTCTCCCCTAATCTGGTATAAGGCCGTCCTGGCGGTTACAAATGCAGACTTAAACGTGCTACCACCTCACGGAACCTGGGTAACCGAGGCTACCGCTTGCTACGTGCAGGAAACGTGTGATTACGCATGGCCTGGTGGGGCAACAGCGTTGGTGGACTTGTATCACCTGCTCTTCTGGATGTTGCATTTCAAACGGAAAGGAAGTTTACACAGTTATTAAAGAAGATTCGAAAGACATTTTAGTACTGATGTCCATTGGTGCTGTATCATACTGTACGTAATACCGATTTTTCAAAACCGGTTTCCAAACCGTACAAAAATACCGGTTCTCTATCGAGGCCTTCTAAGAAAAGCGATCACATTTGCAGTCCTGCAACAAAATATTATTATTTCTTTGTAAACCCGGAAATGGAGTTTGCTTTGTTTGTTTGTCCCAACATTGCAAACAATGGCGATGCATATCTGAATTCCTATCTGCTAAATAACGCCTATTTAACAATTAGACTCGATTCACCTGTCACCCACGCCAGTTGCCGTCTGTGTCCGATAACGAAACCATTATTCAGGTCAATCTAATCGCATCGTAACAACGAGGATTTGCTCCCGTTACCATAAGTACACACACCGAAAATACTGTAAAACAAACTCGAAAATAATAACGAATTCAGGAAAAGTGCCATATAATAAATTACCAAGTAAGATATTAATATTATAATGACATTTGATCAATCTTGTGATTTTGTTGATGTAAAAAAGAACGTCTTGTAACGTCATCTTCATCCAACAATTTTGTATATCATAACTGAGTCCCAAATTAAAATATAGGTGTAGTAAAAGATGCTATAAAACGAGGCTGGAGAACGTAAGAAAATAAATGATTAAAAACTATTCTGACAGCTAAGCCAGCAAGCTTGCTTCACGCGAACGAATCAATTTGTTTGGATACATATTCGGTTATCCTTTATAGAGAAATTTGTCCAATTGATTGTATCAACAATTTGAAGTTAGTCTCTGACGACTATACAAATGTTTGTCGTGATTTCATGCAACCGTCAATGTTGATCGTATGGGGGGGTCTGATATCCAGCAAACTGAGATTGCCGTTGCCACATGAAACGTTGTAAACACTCGACAGTTGCCAAATTACTTACTGTGTTCTGCCCGTCTACAGGACTAGCGTTAATTACAGTCTCTGCACTGAAATCAGACGGAAGTAACGCGACAGTCCTGTTAAAAATCGTTACTGAATGCATATACATGATTTATTATAACACATTACTTAGGCCTACAAGATCAAAAGTCTGTATTGGATATAGTAAATAATTTATTCTACGCGGTAAATTGTTAGCTGCGAAATGGCTGGTCCTTACTAACTACTTTTATAGCGTGCGTGTGCGTGTGCGTTTGCGTGTGCGTGGGCGTGTGTGTGTGTGTGTGTGCGTGTGTGTGCGTGCATGCGTGCGTGCGTGCATGTGTCTCTTTCTTTGTGTGTGCGCGTGTATCTGTACACTGCTTATTTTTACTCGTAATTTAGACACGTATTCTGTGTTCAAACATGCTAATTATGTAATCATAATCAATCGTATTTTTCACAGTTCAAACAACCCACTGCAATCAAATGAGAAAGCGCCACTATGTCCCCTGGCGGTGTCAACATTAGAGGACATATACGCCATTCATTCTCACTACGTTGACGCCAATTTTGCGTGTTACTTATACTTTTATTCACCTGTATACACTGGAAGTATTTGAAGTTTGATTTTAAAATAATAATAGATAAATAAATATTATGCCTATCAACAATTCAACGCTAGAGCATCCACATCATCCTTTCGAAAAATCCAACAAGTTGAAGGTGTTTGGTTGATTCTGCGCGTCACACAGCATTGATCTGTTAATTAAAATGTGTGGCGAGCACGTTGCGTCACTTGGCCGATTAATAATAAATAGCGCAATAACAGCTGAGACAATTAATTTAACAGTTAAAACTATTTTTAAATAGCGTGCACTTGTAAACAACGCCATATGCTATAGCCATGCAACTATGTGGAATAGCCTGGCATTGGCAGCATTGCATCCCACGTATCAATCACTGAACTAGGACGTACCAAGCCCAACCTAGAGGTTTGGAAAAGGATTGGAGTTTCATTTGCAGATTTCCCATTATTGGAAAACCTGAAATCGCACATCGTTGCTCTAATCAGAAATACTTCAGTAATTCAACCGTTGGCATTTCGTTTTATTGTCTCACAACCATTCTCGCAAAACGGGATACATTTTTATTTTATAAATGTAGCAATTTATCGCAGAAAGGGATCGTTTGAGCCCAATTACCACCCTGAGGGGAATAGCAAGAATATGATAGGTATTCTACACACATCATGCCATATTTCGCGTGACTTACGATTCGTGCACCACCATCCTTGTCGACGAGTCTACACACGCAGACATTTTAGATTGTCGGATCTTTACGATGTTCTCTGCGAATTCCATGACAGCTTCTTGAGTTTGCTCAGAATGAAGATAACTGTTTCGTATTGGTTTCAATTTTGAAGAACCGAATATTTTGGGTCCAATCATCTCCAACTTATCTTTATCTCTAGCCAGCCAGTCGACACACCATCTGCCTCAGTATGATTGCGGTGACTGAGAGTAATCGATTAGTGGCGTTATCAATGGATTTGGCAGTGTCAGGTCGTAGCATATTAACGATGGCAGCCCATCCAGTAATTATAACCTCATCAGTTGGAGTTGTATCACTCCCTTTCCCAGTCGCCCGATCTTCATGCAACCTTTGTTGTTCCCCCATTTCTTCCTATAATCCGTGATAAGGTCAGCCTCGATACTGGTTCTATACGTTGTTAGATTTTCTTTTCCTTTCGCTTCTGACACCAAACTTGTGTCTCCGCCACCCAGCTCAGCTACCCCATCCACCTGACTCCACCCGCCTTAAGGTCCAGTCTTCCTACAATCTTCCAACCTAAAAATGTAAAGGAAAGGCAAGTTCTTATATAGCGCAATATCCAGTTCTCGGGACCGTTCAAAGCACTACGCTTTACTTCCCTGACAGACCTGTTCACTCGGACACCATCTCGGCATCACTGGGAAGCATCCACCCTTATACTACAATGAATGGAACCCGTCCAATCACACGCAGCAGTAAATTTTAACACGGTGCTGGGAAATTAAAGGGGAAAAAACTCCCCAAATTTTAACACCGCCAAGGTTTTAACCGTTTCCTACCCACGAGCCAGGGTTTTACATATCTCCGTAATACGCCCTGATTGAAAGGGGGGGAAAGGGGAACGGGGCCGGGGGGGCCTGGCCCCTTTCGGATCAATAATCAAAAAAATTTTCAGCGCCCCCCTTTGCCGCGTGTTGAACTTTAAAATTTGGAGGCCATGTTTCAAAATTGCCACTAACCTTAGCCTTTTTCTGGTGTATTTTCCGGGAAGTCAAGATATAAGTAAATGAAAAACTTTTTCGATTTCGGGCCAATTGTCACACGAGTGGGTCGCGCCACTGAGTTGTTTGGGAATTGGCGAAAAATCTATTTTATTTTACATGTTAATTATCTTTCAATTTTTCCCTATCTCTGTATACATTCTATACCTCCAACTTGTTTTTAATTAATTTAATTAAACCCACCCCCAACCATGCACCCCCTCTCCCGAAAAAGGTATTTTTCGTTTTAAAACTCTTTTTGTTTAAAGAAATGGGAATTTTTCCAAAAAATTCCCCAAATTTTCCTGTTATTTGCGTCGGTCTACAATTTTTGGTTTTCGGGGGAAATGCAAATAAACGGTTCCCAAAGCATAGTGGAAGATAAAAAATTTTAAATCCTTTTGAAAAAGATGGACTTTTTTTAAAAATGAAATTCTTTTAAAAACTTTCCTTCCGGTTTAAATTTAGTTTTAGGAAAATATTATCGCGGCCAATTCAAAGAATTTACTGCAATCTTCAGGAAATTTTCCCCTTTTTTTTAAATTTTAACTTTTTAAACGACATTTTTAAAAACGGCCACCCTAAAACGTTATACATCTTTTGTTAAATTCGGTCTTTTTTCCCAATTTTTTTAAAGGGTAATTATTTAAATTTTTCAAACTTGTTTACTATTGTGAATAAGCTAAAAATTACTTTTCACTTTTGGGTTTTGTAAATTAATAAAACTGAATAGCATTAATTGTATATGATTTGTAGAATTTTAAATGTTGAATAAAAGAAAGAATGAAAATAAGGACATTGTAATAAAACTTCCAAAAAAATCATAAAACTTTTTTTTATAATAACTTTATGCCAATTATATTTACACAATTCATATTCAGCGACAGCCTACCGTTGTTAACCAGGACCCTTTTAAATTTTTTTAAATTTGATAACAATGAAAAAATCGTGTTGATTGACGAGCAAACTGAATAAATACAACGGGTTCGAAAACAAACTCATCGGAATTCTTTAACCAGAGCAATCGAAAAAAAAAAGCCGGGGCTCAAAAAAAACGATTAACGAAATTAAAAACCAAAAATTAACCTACTTTTTTCCTGTGTGAAAGATCGCCTTAAAAACGAGGTTAACCTGGAAAAGAAGTCCCCGAATCGGAAATTTTTAATGTGTGCGGGGGGGGCGACGGCGATGCTTGCGCCCCCCGGGGGAATTTGTCCCCTAAGGGAAAGTGTCCGGAATGGGCGTTGGAAATTGCGTGGTTAAAACACGGGTACGAAGTAAAAAGGGGAACTGGAAGCATCGGTAATTTTAATTTGGATTTAAAATTGCATCTAAAAAAGAAGAACTGACTGGTTCGAAATAAAATTTTAAGGTTTTTCCTTTGTTTTTTTTTTTCCCAAAACCCCAAAATTTTAAAACCCCCCTTTTCCCCTTTTCCGAGCGTGTCTGCGCGGCGGGGGCCCGCGCGAAAAAGGGCCGATGGGTGGAAATTTTTTTTTTTAAAGGGGCCCCTTTTGGCTTTCCCAAAAAAACCCGGGGATAGGAAACCAAAAATTTTCCCAAAAATTTAAAATTTTAAAACCCCAACGGGGGGGGTTTAAAACAAATTGAATTTTAACCCGGGGGTTTTTTTTTAACAAAGGGGCCTTTAAATAAATTTTGGGGTTTCCCTCATAAATGAAACTTGTTTTGGATAATGCCTGCCGGCTTATTACACTTTTCCGGTCGTTGTAAACAGTCCGGGGACGTTTCCGCGCATGCGCGATAAATGTAAACTCATCAGTGTGCAGCGAAACGCAAAGCATTTATGGTATAAATACTACGGGATGTTCGTTAATTCTCCTCTGGTGATTATTGTGAAAAGTTGCTTAAAATTTCATTTTTAATACATTAAAATATTACGTTTGTTTAGATCGATGCCATTGATAATGGCGCACTGCAGTCACGTGATTTGCGCTTGCTATCAAAACATGCGTCAAAACCTGTTGGTCTCGCGTTAATTTGCGACAAATTGCTTTGCTGAAAGGTTATATACGTCTTGTTGCTCATAGAGGCCGATATATATCATACTAAAGATGCATTTTATTTGAGATTCAGCGGGAAACGACTGGCTTGCGCATGCACAGAAACGACACCCTAATACTATAGTTTATAACGCCAGGAAGAAGTGTAAACGCTACAGCGTAATAACACATAATTACACAGTTTAGACTTAATCCACACACCTTTCCACATGAAGTTCGTTTTGGCGTATGGTGTGTCATAGCAATTGAGTACGCTATTTCTCTTCCCGTGCGTAATGGTTTCAATGTCGTCTGTGTCGTGCTCAAGTATCCCAGGAACGTGTCCCGTAATATCGCCCCCCAACAACCCGCGGGGACCAACCAACTTTTTCCGTCGTCGTCACGCCGGCGTCGAACATGGCCGCCGTTCGGTGCAGAACGTACCGCATCAGATGCCAAAGATGTAGTCGAAACGCACAGGATCAACGCGTGTCGTACGACTGATTGATTTGCAAAAAAAAATTAGTCCGCATGTTTTGCGCAGTTGCTTTGCTGCTACTGCTACTGTTACTACTGGTGTTGTAGCCACGACAATCTTCTACCGAAACTGACTCATTCCGCGGACAACCACAACTCTCATTAACGAGATCATTTCTTGTTACGCCAAGCATCGCTGGATTCGTCAACACTGCACACAATCCCCGAATTTCGATTTCGGTAAAGCTCCTGTATCTCCAGAAATTTAAAACGATCGATTCGATGGCGAATCGTTCCTACTCATCCAGCGCCCGAAAGGTAGGTCTGTAAATGAGTCCGGGTAGTCCAACAGTTCGGATAAACTGTCCGGCTCGTATCGACGAGACACCGAACCTAATATGCGCATCGCGCCTTCCGCTGTTGAGTCCGTAGGACATTGTCCGCACGTCGCTCATGAATGCCAATTTTGGTCCCGCAACTTGAACAACGGAAGTTTTTCATGATCATCGTGTCAAACATACAGCATCTGTTGAAACAACGTTAGGCTGTTCTGCCTGAATTATGGAATTGTCGTAAATATAGATTAGGCATAAACGTTAAGTTATAAAAACTAAGTTTCGTTGTTTTGTACGTTGTGTACAAGTCTTATGTATCATTCTATTTATTTGTTCAAGCAGTTTGGAGTATTCGTACGAAAGGTGCATGATACAGATGTAATGTTCTATTCGATGTGTTGATCATAGATTTACACGAAAGAAGTGAAAGTATGGCGGAGCGGGCAAGGTAAGGATAAAATAAGCATGCACGCTTTAGCACAAAGCATGTATCTTATAGTTTAATCTAGAAAGTATACGTAAATCCCCAAATGGTAATATAAAGATAGATCCTCCGTACATTGCAGTACTTTTTTGTAATACAAAGTCTCACTTGAAATAATAACCCATTGAAACGAACCAAAATTCGCCTCTTTATCTGCACTACTGCTTGAGAGACCAGCTGCATCTGCATCCCATGAAGACCGACTATTGTAGACAATGCATCGCACTTATACCACATGGAAATGTGGGCGAGTTCTTGGACACAATAACCAAACATTACATGGCAGCGATCTTGTAGTATTTGCAAAGCGAATAATACCTTTGTCGTTGTGATGAGGGTAGTGCTATGTGTTGGGTTCGATGCGTTGGGTAATGTAAGCACCGTGTAATGGGAAGGAAACATCAGTTGGGACGGTGAACCTAGCAAATGTATAACGAGAGATAGGAAGAATTGAAGGGGTAAGTTAAGCATGTAATAATAATAATAGATTTTTTTCCCCAATTCCGCTCCCCGGGCGCGATCGAGCTGATGTCAAATTGGCATTGTATTTTTTTTTATTTACTTTATGGGACTTTATTTCCCCTGAGACATACACCAGAAGGGAAAATTTTTTCACTTTTGAAAGCATGCGGGTCCAAAAGTGCAGAAGTGTCAACACCCCGGGGAAAGGGGGTTCGAACTGTAGGTGCTTTCGATCGCCCTGAACTAGATACCCCAGGGTTTTTGAAAGGGGGGGCTGGGAAAAGGGGGCTTTCCCCCCAAATTTTTTATTTTGCCCCGGAAAAAATGGGTTCCGATAACCCCAGGCCTGCGGGGAAGTGCAGGTTTTAAGGGTCCCGAGAACGGGATATTGCGCTAATGAATTCCCTTTTCCTTTACTTTTTTATTGGGAAGATTGTAGGAAGACTGGACCTTGGGGGGGAGCTTGGGGGGGGTAGGGGCTGGGTGGCGGAGAAAAATTTTCAAAGGGAAAGGGGTTTTTGAACCGTATCGAGGCTGACCTTACCGAATTATGGGAAGAAAGGGGGGAAAAAAAATTCAAAGAGGGGGGGGAAAGGGATAAAACCCTTTAATTAGGGGGCTACGCCCGCACGCCCCCATTGATAACGCACTAATCGATTACCCCAAAACATACTGGGGAAGGGTTGGATTTGGGGATGATTGGGCCCAAAATTTTGGTTCTTCAAAAATTTAAACCAAACGAAAAATTACCCCAAACTCAAGGCTCCCTAATTCCAAAACCAAAATTTCCAAATTTAGGTAGACTGTGAACAAAGGGTTTTACAACACAGGAAAACCTTTAAAAACCAATTTTTCTTGTATTCCCCCCACGGTGGTAATTGGGGCAAACGACCCTTTCTGCGATAAATTGCTCCTTTTAAAAAAAAAATTTTGTTTTAGAATTTTTTTGCCAAGGTTTAAATGGTTTTTTTTGAGAAAAATTTTTTTAAATCGAAAAAAAACGCCAACCAACCTTTTCCAAAAGGTTGGGCTTTAGCCTAGTTCAGGATTGAAGTGGGGGCAATGCTGCCAACCGGCTATTCCACATAGCATGGCTTAGCATATGGCGGAAAGGCCCCTATTTAAAAATAGTTTTAACTGTTAAAAAGTCTCCGTTATTGCGCTATTTATTATTAATCGGCCAAGTGACGCAACGGCTCGCCACACATTTTAATTAACAGATCAATGCTGTGTGACGCGCAGAATCAACCAAACACCTTCAACCTGTTGGATTTTTCGAAAGGATGATGTGGATGCTCTAGCGTTGAATTTTGATAGGCATAATATTTATTTATCTATTATTATTTTTAAAAACAAACTTCAAATACTTCCAGTGTATACAGGTAATAAAAGTATAAGTAACACGCAAAATTGGCGTCAACGTAGTGAGAATGAATGGCGTATATGTCCTCTAATGTTGACACCGCCAGGGGACATAGTGGCGCTTTCTCATTTGATTGCAGTGGGTTGTTTGAACTGTGAAAAATACGATTGATTATGATTACATAATTAGCATGTTTGAACACAGAATACGTGTCTAAATTACGGGAAAAAAATTTAAAAAGGGGGACACCAAAGAAGCACAGCACGCAAAAAGTAGTTATCCCCCATTTTAAAATTTCCCTGAAAAAATTTTTTACTATATCCAATACAAATTTTGATTTTGGTTAATTTTTAATAAAAAAGATAATTATAAATTTTTCAATTTTTCTTCCGTCTGATTTCAGTGCAGAGACTGTAATTAACGCTAGTCCTGTAGACGGGCAGAACACAGTAAGTAATTTGGCAACTGTCGAGTGTTTACAACGTTTCATGTGGCAACGGCAATCTCAGTTTGCGAACAGCTCGCCCAATTTTTTGAAATGTTTCCCAAATTAACCCAAAATTTTTAACCCGTTATTTTTAAAATATTTTTCCAACTTAAAACAAAAAAAAATTTACTAAAAAAAATAAATTAAAATTAGTTTCCCAATAATAAAATTTTGAAAGAAAAGGGTAAACGTATGGAAAAATGGCTTTAGCCCTAATTTGCCCCCCGGGGCAAGTCCGCTTTTTCTTTGTTCCCGGGGGTTTAAACTGGCGATTTTTATGTTAAAAATTTACCCCCGGGGTTTGCCCGTCCCGTGTCCTTTCCGGTTAACCCTGTGTCCGGCCCGGGCCTGACCCCGTTTTTTCTCTTTTGGTAATGAAAAACCGGTTATAAAGGGGGAAACCCGGTTTTTTTTAAATTTCGAAATAAAATTTTCTTTTCCCGCTATTTCAGTGCAAATGAAAACGCGCCTTAAAGGGGGCCAAAACCGAAATTTTGGCAACGCGGGTGAAATTTTCAGGGCAAGGGGCCCTTTGCGGTAAAACCCCCCCTACATCAAAAAGACCTTGTTGTCAGAAAAACGAATCTGGCAAATTAAATTTTTGATACAATAAAATTTGGAAAAATTTTCTTTTAAAAAACCGAATATGTCCCCCTTATTCGGCGGGGGAAAGAAATTTGGTTAAGCGCAGAAAGAACCATTCCCACCTCTTTTTGACTTTTCAACCCAATTTTTAATTTTACCTTTTGGAAAAAAATTGTTGGAGGAAAGGATGAGTTCAAGACGCCACAAAAAAACCAAAAATTATCTGCATTAAAATATTTTCTTATTTTTTTATTAAGGGCCATTTTCCCGAACCGTTTTTAGAGGGAATACGGTTTTACAGGAAAAAAGGGGAAAAATTTGTTTTAAGGGCGTTGTTGCCGGTTTGGGTTTTTTCAAAAGGGGCAACCTTAATAATATTTAATTTTTTAAATACGTTAACCCAAAAGGGTTTCGTTGCTTGCCTTTTTTGGGAAGTTGGGGAAAAACCAAAAAAGAAACCCACCTTTAAAAAGAAAAAAATTTTTTGTTCAATCAACGTCTCGGAACCTGGGGAAACCCGGGAAAAAAATTAATGGGGCGAAGATTTTAACACAAATTGCCAAAA
This sequence comes from Ridgeia piscesae, assembly GCA_025642075.2. NCBI lineage: Eukaryota > Metazoa > Annelida > Polychaeta > Sabellida > Siboglinidae > Ridgeia > Ridgeia piscesae. Next base: position 42,350 of record JAODUO010001068.1, on the reverse strand, counting down.
AGCCAAGGTATTTTTCCCAATTATACAAGGGTTGAACTTGAACGTGAAAATGCCCCGCCTATGGTTTTTGGGCCCCAACGGCCCCGGATTCCAATTTTCAGGTTTCCCTCAAAAAATAAAAAATTAATCCGATTTTTTAAATTTTTTAATAATTTTATACTAACCCCCGTAAAAAAATTTAAAATATTGCCACACGGAAAAAATTTTTTGGGTAAGTTTTCCCCATCATGTCCGCTTTTTTAACAAACATTTTTAAATGATATAGTTTTCCTTAAATTTTCAGTGTTGTTTATAAAAAAACTTTCCAAACCCGGGTGTTTATTTAAAACACAAATTAATTTGAAATTTATTAAACCCAATTACAAGGGGGGTAAATTCTCAAATTTTAAAAACCCCGTTTTCCATAATTTTAAAACAATTTTTTAAAAATTATAAACCAAAGTATTTTTTTTAACCCCCAATTTGGTACAACCAATTTAGCACATTTTAAGAAACCAAAAAATTAAAAATATAAAAATTTTTTAAAAAATTGGTTATTAAAAAATACTTTTAAGGATTGTTGGAAAAAGAAAATTAAGAAAAACAATAAAAAAATTTAGAAATATACCAGGTGTGTTTTTTTAATAAATTGAATTAATTTATGGTAAAAATAAACACCAATTTTTGGAAAAGGAAAATTAAAAAAAACAAAAATTAAATTTTTAACTTTAAAAATTAATTTCAAATTTTAAATTAAATAATATTTAAATTTGGAAACCCAGATGAAACTTTTTTTTCGTTTTATTTGGGGTAAAACCCAATTGGCCCAGCTAATCCACAAGGGCTAGAAATATAGGGGGGGTTACTCAACGTCTGTCTGTAGTAGTTGCGCAGTGGCGCAGTGGTTAAAACATCGGATACTTGACTTAGAGAACCTGAATTCGAATCCTGCTGCCGTGGCAAACCATAGGCGAGTGTTTGCATTCTTCATCGCTTCAAGTTCACCCAATTGTATGAATGAGTACCTGGCTATAGGCAGTATTTGTGTATAAATAGTCTTCGCGCATTAATTACAGCGTGCCTGGATGCTTCCCAGGTAATCCGAGATGGCGTTCGATTGAACATATTATCTGTAAAGTGGTTTAACATGGTTGCCGCCAAGCTCCAGACGGCAAGCGAACAAGAAAGCTTTTGGCTTATCGTGAGTTCACTAAGATTAAATATTATTAAGTGTAAAGCGATTTGAGCAATCCTGAGGATTGGCTACAACGCCATATAAGAACTTAATTTTTTACCGTTTTATCTGTAATTTACCGTATCCGCTTCCTATCGTATGGAAATGTTTGCACTTTCGTTCAGCCGATAAAGCTTCAGTTCATTCAGATGTATGAATAAGAACGGACACATGGCTATATGCAAAATAATGGGTATGTACATTATTGTAGCTTGGCTGAATGCTTCCCAGACTCGTCCGTTCGTTATGGCCGAACAAGGCTGCCATGGGGTGAAATGTATTGCGCTTTGACCAGTCACACGAATTGGATGCCGCTCACAAACACTCGTCGTTCGTGCGATATCTTCCTTAATTTGCTTCGTTACTAGAGATGCTGTCTAAATTCCCAGCGCTCTGAATAGCACATACACTCGTGGCAGTGTGAGACGAGAGCAATACTCTTGTTCGATATCGACTCTCCTTAATAGCCGGATTCGTTACTGACAGCAGTGGCACCGTGGTTAATTCGGGATTATTTCACACGCGCCGTCATCGCCCGTGTGAGAAGGTTTCACCCACCTCTGCCTACACTCTGGCGTAACGCGCAGATTTCATGTGCATCGTGCTTCATAGCACAGTGGAACGACTACCTTTTTATTCGAGTTGTGGACCGTTTCTTTCTATACGGTACACAGTACACGGTACACGGAACACGGAACACGGAACACGGAACACGGAACACGGAACACGGAACACGGAACACGGAACACGGAACACGGTACACGGTACACGGTACACGGTAAACGGTACACGGTACACGGTACACGGTACACGGTACACTATATGCGGTGTTTCTAGAGACGCCAGCTCGCTTAGTCTCGCTTAACCGACTGTCGGTCGGCTGCGCAACTACGTCGAGAAGACAGTCTCGTGACTTTGCCGGCTTTTGAATATTATCCGTGTGCGGCTAAACAATGCTACCATCTCACATATACTGTTTACTCTTGCCGTAATTCCAATATTTTATAGAACTGGAAATTTGTATTTCTATTTATCTTTGTGTTAGTATAAGTTTAATTTTGTTTAGTTGTTATAATATTTTATAATACAACATTAACTGGTTAAAAAGTATCGTTATTTAATTTGTTATTTCAAATTCGGCCTGAGAACCAATCAGCGTCTCTCCCCTAATCTGGTATAAGGCCGTCCTGGCGGTTACAAATGCAGACTTAAACGTGCTACCACCTCACGGAACCTGGGTAACCGAGGCTACCGCTTGCTACGTGCAGGAAACGTGTGATTACGCATGGCCTGGTGGGGCAACAGCGTTGGTGGACTTGTATCACCTGCTCTTCTGGATGTTGCATTTCAAACGGAAAGGAAGTTTACACAGTTATTAAAGAAGATTCGAAAGACATTTTAGTACTGATGTCCATTGGTGCTGTATCATACTGTACGTAATACCGATTTTTCAAAACCGGTTTCCAAACCGTACAAAAATACCGGTTCTCTATCGAGGCCTTCTAAGAAAAGCGATCACATTTGCAGTCCTGCAACAAAATATTATTATTTCTTTGTAAACCCGGAAATGGAGTTTGCTTTGTTTGTTTGTCCCAACATTGCAAACAATGGCGATGCATATCTGAATTCCTATCTGCTAAATAACGCCTATTTAACAATTAGACTCGATTCACCTGTCACCCACGCCAGTTGCCGTCTGTGTCCGATAACGAAACCATTATTCAGGTCAATCTAATCGCATCGTAACAACGAGGATTTGCTCCCGTTACCATAAGTACACACACCGAAAATACTGTAAAACAAACTCGAAAATAATAACGAATTCAGGAAAAGTGCCATATAATAAATTACCAAGTAAGATATTAATATTATAATGACATTTGATCAATCTTGTGATTTTGTTGATGTAAAAAAGAACGTCTTGTAACGTCATCTTCATCCAACAATTTTGTATATCATAACTGAGTCCCAAATTAAAATATAGGTGTAGTAAAAGATGCTATAAAACGAGGCTGGAGAACGTAAGAAAATAAATGATTAAAAACTATTCTGACAGCTAAGCCAGCAAGCTTGCTTCACGCGAACGAATCAATTTGTTTGGATACATATTCGGTTATCCTTTATAGAGAAATTTGTCCAATTGATTGTATCAACAATTTGAAGTTAGTCTCTGACGACTATACAAATGTTTGTCGTGATTTCATGCAACCGTCAATGTTGATCGTATGGGGGGGTCTGATATCCAGCAAACTGAGATTGCCGTTGCCACATGAAACGTTGTAAACACTCGACAGTTGCCAAATTACTTACTGTGTTCTGCCCGTCTACAGGACTAGCGTTAATTACAGTCTCTGCACTGAAATCAGACGGAAGTAACGCGACAGTCCTGTTAAAAATCGTTACTGAATGCATATACATGATTTATTATAACACATTACTTAGGCCTACAAGATCAAAAGTCTGTATTGGATATAGTAAATAATTTATTCTACGCGGTAAATTGTTAGCTGCGAAATGGCTGGTCCTTACTAACTACTTTTATAGCGTGCGTGTGCGTGTGCGTTTGCGTGGGCGTGTGTGTGTGTGCGTGTGTGTGCGTGCATGCGTGCGTGCGTGCATGTGTCTCTTTCTTTGTGTGTGCGCGTGTATCTGTACACTGCTTATTTTTACTCGTAATTTAGACACGTATTCTGTGTTCAAACATGCTAATTATGTAATCATAATCAATCGTATTTTTCACAGTTCAAACAACCCACTGCAATCAAATGAGAAAGCGCCACTATGTCCCCTGGCGGTGTCAACATTATAGGACATATACGCCATTCATTCTCACTACGTTGACGCCAATTTTGCGTGTTACTTATACTTTTATTAACCTGTATACACTGGAAGTATTTGAAGTTTGATTTTAAAATAATAATAGATAAATAAATATTATGCCTATCAAAAAATTTAACGCTAGAGCATCCACATCATCCTTTCGAAAAATCCAACAAGGGTTTAAGGTGTTTGGTTGATTCTGCGCGTCACACAGCATTGATCTGTTAATTAAAATGTGTGGCGAGCTCGTTGCGTCACTTGGCCGATTAATAATAAATAGCGCAATAACAGCTGAGACAATTAATTTAACAGTTAAAACTATTTTTAAATAGCGTGCACTTGTAAACAACGCCATATGCTATAGCCATGCAACTATGTGGAATAGCCTGGCATTGGCAGCATTGCATCCCACGTATCAATCACTGAACTAGGACGTACCAAGCCCAACCTAGAGGTTTGGAAAAGGATTGGATTGGCGTTTCATTTGCAGATTTCCCATTATTGGAAAACCTGAAATCGTTGCTCTAATCAGAAATACTTCAGTAATTCAACCGTTGGCATTTCGTTTTATTGTCTCACAACCATTCTCGCAAAACGGGATACATTTTTATTTTATAAAGGTAGCAATTTATCGCAGAAAGGGATCGTTTGAGCCCAATTACCACCGTGAGGGGAATAGCAAGAATATGATAGGTATTCTACACACATCAGGCCATATTTCGCGTGACTTACGATTCGTGCACAACCGTCCTTGTCGACGAGTCTACACACGCAGACATTTTAGATTGTCGGATCTATATGATGTTCTCTGCGAATTCCATGGCAGCTTCTTGAGTTTGCTCAGAATGAAGATAACTATTTCGTATTGGTTTCAATTTTGAAGAACCAAATATTTTGGGTCCAATCATCTCCAACTTATCTTTATCTCTTGCCAGCCAGTCGACACACCATCTGCCTCAGTATGATTGCGGTGACTGAGAGTAATCGATTAGTGACGTTATCAATGGATTTGGCAGTGTCAGGTCGTAGCACATTAACGATGGCAGCCCATCCAATAATTATAACCTCATCAGTTGGAGTTGTATCACTCCCTTTCCCAGTCGCCCGATCTTCATGCAACCTTTGTTGTTCCCCCATTTCTTCCTATAATTCGTGATAAGGTCAGCCTCGATACTGGTTCTATACGTTGTTAGATTTTCTTTTCCTTTCGCTTCTGACACCAAACTTGTGTCTCCGCCACCCAGCTCAACTACCCCATCCACCTGACTCCACCCGCCTTAAGGTCCAGTCTTCCTACAATCTTCCAACCTAAAAATGTAAAGGAAAGGCAAGTTCTTATATAGCGCAATATCCAGTTCTCGGGACCGTTCAAAGCACTACGCTTTACTTCCCTGACAGACCTGTTCACTCGGACACCATCTCGGCATCACTGGGAAGCATCCAGCCATATACTACAATGAATGCGCGAAGGCTGCTCGTACACATATCCAACACTGTCTATAGCCAGGTACTAATTTATACAGCTGAGTGAACTGGAGCAATGTAGAGTGAAAAAACTTGCCCAAGGTTTTAACACCGCAGCACAGGATTCGAACCCGGGTTCTCTACCCACTGAGCCATTGCGCTCTACATAGTCTACGTAATCCCCATCTGCCCTCTGCACTGAGAGCGGGGGGAGGGGTGAACTAGGGAGCGCGGTGGGGCCTGAGCGTCATAGTTCAGGGCGATCGATCAATCGATCGAGGGCACTACAGTTCGAACCCTCCTATCGACCGGCGTGTTGACACTTCTGCACTTTCAGGCACCGCGCATGCTTTCAAAAGTGACCACATAAGCCGTTGATGCCTTCTGTCTGGTGTATGTCTCAGGGGAAGTCAAAGATCCCATACACGTAAATAGAAAAAAGCATATGTCGATCTACAGTGCCAATTGTCGACATCGAGCTCGATCGCGCCACTGAGCTTGATCTTCGCGGATATTGGCGCAAAAGAAGTCTATTATTATTATTACATGCTTAACTTACCTCTTCAATTCTTCCTATCTCTCGTTATACATTTGCTAGGTTCACCGTCCCAACTGATGTTTCCTTCCCATTACACGGTGCTTACATTATCGAACGCATCGAACCCAACACATAGCACTACCCTCATCACAACGACAAAGGTATTATTCGCTTTGCAAATACTACAAGATCGCTGCCATGTAATGTTTGGTTATTGTGTCCAAGAACTCGCCCACATTTCCATGTGGTATAAGTGCGATGCATTGTCTACAATAGTCGGTCTTCATGGGATGCAGATGCAGCTGGTCTCTCAAGCAGTAGTGGCAGACTAAAGAGGCGAATGCTGATTCTCTTGGTTGAATAAACGATGGACTTTTTTTTACAAATCGCAATTCGTGTCATACTCTTCCTCCGTGTCTGCGGTTTTCAAATCGGCGGTCAGTTATTACGGAAGTGACGTATCTGCTGTCCATTACAAAGAAGTCACTGCAATCGTCACGGAACGGATCTCCATCTTTTATATTACACAATTTGGTGATTTACGTATCACTTCTCACTCAGATTCAATCTATAAACGTTATACATGCTTTTGGTGCTAAAGGTCGGATGCATTTCATCCACAATTGCGGATTTCAACTGCGTAATTATTGTAGATATTTCAAACTTGCTTTACTATCCTGTCAGACATACAGCTCCGCCATTACTTTTCACCTTGCCTTTGGCCTGTGTAAATCTATGATCAACACATCGAATAGAACATTACATCTGTATCATGCACCTTTCGTACGAATACTCCAAACTGCTTGAACAAATAAAAGTAAGAATGATACATAAAGGACATTGTAACTACAACGTTACCAAAAACAATCGATACAACTTAGTTTTTATAACTTAACGTTTATGCCTAATCTATATTTACGACAATTCCATAATTCAGGCAGAACAGCCTAACGTTGTTTCAACATTGATGCCGTGTATTGTTATTAGATCACGATGATCAATGAAAGATACTTCCGGTTGGTGTCAGAGCTTTGGACGGAGACACAAACTTTGGTCTATTCATGACGCCGAGCGTGTTTACGGACACAATACATCGCATCACGGACTCATACAGCGGCGAAGCAGCTGCGATGCGCATATTAGGTTCGGTGTCTCGTCGATACGAGCCGGACAGTTTATCCGAACTGTTGGACTACCCGGACCCCATTTACAGACCTACCTTTCGGGCGCTGGATGAGTAGGAACGATTCGCCATCGAAATCGATCGTTTTAAACTTTCTGGAGATACAGGAGCTTTACCGAAATCGAAATTCGGGGATTGTGTGCAGTGTTGACGAATCCAGCGATGCTTGGCGTAACAAGAAATGATCTCGTTAATGAGAGTTGTGGTTGTCCGCGGAATGAGTCAGTTTCGGTAGAAGATTGTCGTGGCTACAACACCAGTAGTAACAGTAGCAGTAGCAGCAAAGCAACTGCGCAAAAGCAGTGCGGACTAATTTTTTATTTGCGGAAATACAAAGGTTTGTCTATGCTGGACGCCGCATACGAACGTGACAATTTGTCTGCGGAAATCGGCAGCTACATGTGCAGCGACAGTACCAGTTCCTGCTTTCGGTTGCCCATCGACTCAGTCGTACGACACGCGTTGATCCTGTGCGTCTTCGACTACATCTTTGTGCATCTGATGCGGTACGTTCTGCACCGAACGGCGGCCATGTTCGACGCCGGCGTGACGACGACGAGAAGCCAGCGAGATCTCGCGCTTGGATACACCGTGTCGAAAGATGTGTCTGCGATTGTGAGCGATATTACGGGACACGTTCCTGGGATACTTGAGCACGACACAGACGACATTGAAACCATTACGCACGGGAAGAGAAATAGCGTACTCAATTGCTATGACACACCATACGCCAAAACGAACTTCATGTGGAAAGGTGTGTGGATTAAGTCTAAACTGTGTAATTATGTGTTATTACGCTGTAGCGTTTACACTTCTTCCTGGCGTTATAAACTATAGTATTAGGGTGTCGTTTCTGTGCATGCGGCAAGCCAGTCGTTTCCCGCTGAATCTCAAATAAAATGCATCTTTAGTATGATATATATCGGCCTCTATGAGCAACAAGACGTATATAACCTTTCAGCAAAGCAATTTGTCGCAAATTAACGCGAGACCAACAGGTTTTGACGCATGTTTTGATAGCAAGCGCAAATCACGTGACTGCAGTGCGCCATTATCAATGGCATCGATCTAAACAAACGTAATATTTTAATGTATTAAAAATGAAATTTTAAGCAACTTTTCACAATAATCACCAGAGGAGAATTAACGAACATCCCGTAGTATTTATACCATAAATGCTTTGCGTTTCGCTGCACACTGATGAGTTTACATTTATCGCGCATGCGCGGAAACGTCCCCGGACTGTTTACAACGACCGGAAAAGTGTAATAAGCACGGCAGCGCATTATCCAATAGCGATAGTCTGCAGCTTTCCCACAGGTGATAGGCCTAATACTGGCAAGAACTTAACTGAATGTGTACTTTGGTCCAATATTGGGTTTGACCCCCACAGAAATCCATATACACCGTCGCTGTTTTGTGCTATATACGTTGACTGACTGTGTTGTGTAACACGGGGCCTATCTTGGACGTGGTTGTTGTTAAACATTCAACATTGGAATAATGATATAATGTGGTTAAGTAGCAATTGGCCTCAGTGGCGCCACGTTGTGTCTTGAGAAGTACCTAATATTCGTGGTTGGTTTCCCGTGTGGGCGCGGTGCACAATATGGACTCTAGTGATAGGCCAACGGAGCATTGTTGGCTTCAGATTTTCCTTCACAAAGGCTTTCTACGGTCATTATAATATAAAAACAGATGTATACCATGCAACCGCATACTTACGGACGTATGTATGCCCGTACGCACGCACGCACGCACGCACGCACGCACGCACGCACGCACGCACGCACGCACGCACGCACGCACGCATGCACGTACACATGCGCGCACGAACAACCAGATGTTTGTTGACGTGTGTGCTATAGGTTTCGCGCATAAAACAAAGCTTAAAGAGAAATTCCTATAATTATATTTAACGTATACCACGTCAGTTACTTCATTTTCTATGATGTCATAGTTCTTACAAGTCAACAAATTCAAGGTAGATTACCAGTATCGCATCTACCATGTCTCTCTCTTACTTCAGAATACGCCGATCAAGCTTATTCAACGCATGCGCAATTTCCACACGCGCCACTTCCGGACAGGGCAGTTCGCGCTTACGGAGACAATGTACCGCCGGCCGGTACGCTTAATGCATGCGCCAAGTACGCCCTACCCCGCGACGACTATAGAATATTCGTGCCAGAGTTCTGGCGGCATCTTCTTTTCAGCAGCGTCTACAGCCTCGTTTTCAACGGCGTATCTTTACAGCGACTAGAGTTAAAACAATGTAGGTATATATTTCTTTGCGTTTTTATATTTACAGTTAATCGTTTGTATGATTGCCACTGTGTTTTCGTTTATTTGTCAGATTGCTCGTAAAAGGTAAATAATGTATATAACCGATGAGTTTGATTTTCGCAAGCCATTTGTTAAAAGTATTGCATTCTATTGTTTGCTAGCGATAACAAATCAATTCACGTCATTTGTGCCTGTAATATGTTATACAATTGAGATAACTTAAAGGCTACCTGGTCAGGATAGCTGGCCAGGCAGTCAAATGTGCAAAAATGTGTACATACATACATGATGCATGCATGCATGCATCATGATGCATGCATGCATACATACATACATACATACATACATACATACATACATACATACATACATACATACATACATACATACATACATACATACATACATACATACATACTATAATCTACAAAGGTTTTCAATGTTATTGTCACTAAAACATTTTATGATAGAAAACGATTATTTGGCCATTCCATACAAATACATTTGCCACGATTTTCTGTAATGTATATAATAACTATATCATTTCAGTTTAATTGAATAACGACCTGTAATTAACGAGTATGTTACTGATATAACCGTTTTCAAGGGGTGGCCGTTTTAAACAGGTTTCCGCTCTGGATTGTTCTATTGTACATGCATGAATTATATCATACATGCAAGATAAATGACTAGTAACGTTGGCTTGGGACAATTGTCCTGCTGCATTAATATTTATAAGCCTAAAACATAATTATTTAGTTCTTACGTGTAAGTTCATTCGTTTACTTTAAAATAGAATTTTCAATTTTTAGAAAGTTCCGATTCAATTTGTTTCAATAGTTATTCAAAATATTAAAATAATTCACATTTCCATTCATGGTGTCATTCGTTTATTTCCAGCGAACTTTCACGTAGACAACAAATTTGTATTGACTGCGGGACTGCAAGATATGACAGGAACCAATGGGTACATTTCGTGGACGAGTCTGCCGCATTTCTTATATGCAAACCGCAGTTTAGCCGAAAAATACAATATGGCGCCGAGAAAAGATGAACACATGAGCTTCGTAAGTCTAGGGTTAATTAATTAATTAATTAATAATAGCAATGTTAGGTATGGACTTTTATGACTAGGTAGTCAATATTTGATAGATAATTCCAATAAATCATGCACACAAATATACACATAGGAAATGATTTAAACGTCGACTGTCACAAATGCCAACTGCAAATGTATGAACGCAGTACCAGACATCACGTGGTATGACATGTCTGAAATCAAGAAACAAGTAACTTCATACATTATACTAAGACATACGCACTACCGCTAGTTAGAATCTGGCTAAGCATTTCGAACGGTGCCGAAATATTATCCGATACATGTCTCCACTTTACACATAGGCTCTCTTCAAAACGAGGCAAATTGCTCTTTCGCGTGAAATATATTATGATTACTTGATATCACGAAAGGAATTGCCGCAGTTTCGATTTGAACGTGTGTATCGTGAATTGCTGCCGATTATAGACAATAACAGCTTTATCGTTCCTAAATGCTACTGGACGAGTATGTAAAACCCTGTCTGCGTGTGTAGTAACAGTATTAACACATCCAGTATGAAGCGCGGTAGTGAAGTGGGTCGAGCACGGAATTCCCAAATGAGAGCACCCGTGTTCGAATTCTATGCTGCCGTGTCGAACTTAGGACAGGTTCGTTTACTCCACTTCACGTTGGCCCAGTATACAAGACTGTGTGAATGATTACCTGCTTGCTATAGACATTGGTAGATATTTGTGTAATCGGGTGTATTCGCGCAATCGGTGCATAGACGTTCAAATGATATTCCACTAAAACAGGTTTGCCAGGGGAATAAGGAAATAAAAAAGTATATTTAACTCGCTTTCAGCGTCCTAAGAACCGGATACTGCCTATATATATATATATATATATATATATATATATATATATATATATATATATATATATATATATATATATATATATAACGAGTATCCGGTTCTTAGGACGTCAAGTAGTATAATATATATATATATATATATATATATATATATATATATATATATATATATATATATATATAAATCTTTATCCACACCTTACATCACTGTGTGTGTCCACCTGTAATCAGGTAGACATCGAGCCCATCACTGGCACCGTGTGGCGACGCACGGTGCGGTATCAGCGAAACGTCGCCGTCAAGTCTGGACATGTGTCCGTGGGGCGACCGGTGCCACCGTGGACCCAAGGTCTCGACCGTCCCATGCCGGTCTACTGGGTCGACAGTTCACGGCGGTTCAACGAGGACGGCTTGGCTGATTACAAACACCGAGTAAGTGGTCGTTGCCAGCGATCGCCTCCACGTATATGGCTGGAATTTCCTTTCTGCTTTTCAGTATAATGGGCGAAGAGTAATCCAGTGCCGAACGAGGTTCTTTGCATACTGAGCGCGCGCGCACACACACACACACACACACACACACACACACACACACACACACACACACACACACACACACACACACACACACACACACACACACACACACACACACACACACACACACACACACACACACACACACACACACACACACACACACACACAAACGCACGCACGCACGCACGCACGCACGCACGCACGCACGCGCGCGCGCGCGGCGCAGTGAACTGTTTGTTGTGCACGTAAACCGTCACACATCAGTCATGGTTAAATTGTTTGTTTTTCTTTGATTGTTTTTACGCATTCCTGCTAATAATTGCACTATTTATTTATCATAATATATTGTTATGAATACTCCTCAAAGACGTCGATGTAGTGTTCGATTGAACACGTGTTCCATGGGGTTATATGAGCAGTCCCACTGATTGGCCACTGCACTGTATAAAGCTTACCTTTATTTTATCTTTCTTCCTCTAGAATAACTTCCCTGTCTGTCTTGATTATGTATTAATTACTGTCTAACCGTTCCTATTTTACTAAATATTTTTGTTTCATACATGTGTATAATTTGTACTGATATAGGAATATTTTAAACACGCTTGATATATTTGGTACGCCTATATAAATAGAGTATTAGTCTATTAAAAAATGTAATGTTTAATTAGTAAAACTTAACGTGTTCTACATTTGATCTGAAGTTCATTTTTTATAATAACAGACAACATATATTCACTGCGGGACTGCAATATATGACAGGAACCAATGGGTACACTTCGTGGACGAGTCTGCCGCATGCATTTTTGTACGCCAATCGCAGCTTAGCCGAAAGATACAAGATGGCGCTGAGCTTATTGCATGTTTTATTCTACAGCGTTTGAGTATAATGGATATTGCGCTGTATAACATTAATAGTAAGTATTATTAATATCCTGTGTGTCTACAGATAGACCGGCTGTTGAAGGCGGCATGTGGGGGCGTCATCGGCTTCTCCATCGTCTCCGTCTTCGTCTTCATCTTCGCTGCACTCATCGGCGTCTTCACGGTGCCCGGGAGTCGGGTGGCGCCGACAGACGCCGACTCGTTGCCGTTGTAGGGTTTACATTTCGCCGGGCGTTAAATAATATCAGACTGACTTTTCTGCGCATGCGCGAGTCAGTTGTTGCCATTGTTAACGCCCGGATAAAATTATGTAAGCGCGACACCGTGGCTGTATGGGATTCATCGCTACACGCGGTCTTCAATCACCGGGACACTTCCATCGCGACGAGAGGAGATGTAACCACAATGTACCAGCTATAGCCAGTTATTCTAGATACGCATATTCATATGTATCAAAATATACTTTGCGTGATCCACACGGTATTACCAGACACAGGAACCCAGGAAGTACAATTATGCGGATCAGGTCTGTAGCGTTATTGGTTGTTTATGAGGTATGACCCACGTAAGGGGCTTTGTAAATAAAAAAAAATCGATAACAATAGATGTGGGATGGTGGGTGTGTTGGTGGGTGAGTAACGTGTTCATTTGGAATATTATAGAAAACAGGAAAAACATAACGCTGGTACTCCACAGTGAACACAAAATGTGTACAAATTATGGATTTTACACACACTTACGCTGTGTCTGTCCACGTCTGCATTCGTTTTTAATAAACAGCTGCAATTCACTGACGTATAATGTGTTCTAACCGTCTTTCAAATGGAAAGAATTGGGACCCTGTCTGTATTTATTATAATTATTTTAGTACCTCCATCACGCGAAGACACGAACACGTGTCAATGTATTGCTGCACTTTGTAGGATTTGTTTTCAATATTTTGGACGAGGTGTGGATGGGTTTAATCTGTCCTACCCAGTTTGTTTATGACTGTGTTTTTACGAAGCGCACATACCCTCTAAACTCTTACATGGACACGTGGAATTCTCTTATGTCTGACGGAATCTTGCGATGGTACAAATGGAGGGTGCAAATACACACTTTGTGAGATTAGTGTATTGATCAATGATCAGTCGATTATCGTCCACAGTCGGCATTACATACAACCCACCAACGGTTCTACATTTCAAAAGCATGTAATGTATATTGATATGTACGTTCGTTGTGTGGAGTTTTTTGTCGACTGAAGGCAATTTAATTGATGTTTCTATGAAGTTTAAGGAACCCCTAGGTAAAGATATCTTAACAATATTGTGAAAACAATCAGTGTATAAATTTACTATGTTCTTACCGCCTTTTAATCGGCGACTGACGCAATGAGCATTAAATGGCGACAGAGGTGTTTGCTCGCTGAGTGTGCCTGTTTTCAAGTTAACATTTATGCAACTTCATGTCATCAATGAGTGTGATTTATATTTAAACCCATCACGAAATCTTACTGGGTTTTTGTTGTTACATATGATAAAATGCAATTTTTACCGTTGTGTTCTATATTATAAATTTTCTACCAGTGGCGAGAAATAAAGATACGAAATCATTTTTTTGCAGTCCGACATGTAAAAACGTTTCCGTAGCAAACAGACAAACCAGAACCAAACTAAACAAACGTTACTGAACGAATTTTAAGTAATGTATGTCAGCACGGGTCTCACACATATCAACATTATTAATAAATAACAAAGCTTTGTGTTTAGCCAGACTACGCGCAGACACAGATAACATGTATCAAGCCGCACTGAGGCACGAAATCGCCGCAGTAGCAGTCTTGTTTGACGATATCACCCGCAGACTGACTGTCACAACACGTAACGCAACACCAGTGTACAGCATTTCCCATCGTTATGCAGCGTTTGACATCTATGACGTCACCTGGTCCTCCCGTTTACCATACACGGCGCCAGTTGACCAATCTGTCTAGTAGACCGCAGACTGTCCGTGCCTAGGGTTTATTGTACGACTCCGGCAAGTCTTTGTCGAGTCTGATGGCGTTGACGAACGTGACGTACTCCTGGGAGATTACCGACGGCACTTGTTCGCCTGATCGCGTCACTACTGGATCCAGTCGGTCGACTACCTTGCGCTTGACTTGCGCCGATCGCCGCTGAGACCAGACCTCAGTGTCGTGAAGACGGGTGAGCGCCCGCGGCATCGTCGAAAACGACGACGACTTCCGTCTCTTGTCCTTTGTCATCATCGTTGTCTTGTCGGCGGCGACGAACAGCGCTGTGTCCGTTACGTGCCTCGTGAAATACACCATTGCCGTGAGGATAGAGACGACAACGACGTATATCAATGAGGCGGTCCCCTCAGTGATTTGGCTCGGAATCAACGCGGCGAACGAGTCGCCGATAAAGGCCGCCTTGAAGCGCATGAAGACGAACCGTGCGCAACGGTACACGTACCACATGCACATGATAGAGAGCACCCTGCTCAAGTGCCGCCATCTGATCTTCGGTATCAGTGGCGCGCCTGGACAACACACGTTCAGGACGCCTGCGAGGAACAGCCACGCCGCGATGTCGGTGTATTTGGGCTTCTCCTTGAAAGGCGTAGAGAACCAGCACCAAACTACCAGCTTGGAGATAACTATCGCCGCCGCTATACGGCTATGTGCGACCATAGATGAGAGACCCATGTCTTCGCAGTTCGCTAATCGCACTGTTATACGTAACTGTTGCTAAGGCGTTGCTACGTGATGACTTCTCGAGGCTTCGCGTCGCGTAACGTCGTGAAACTGGGTAATATATAATATAATGGTCTAGGGCGCCCACAGAAGTTTGATGGGTGTCCTGTTTAATTTTGTGTAACATTAAAAGTACCCATCAGAATTGGATAATGTTTCAAGCATAGTAAAGCTAACAAACACAGCTACATTTGTATCACAGGACTTTATAAGGTTATTGCAACAGTTATTGTGTTATGCAATCACAGAGTGTGGTTTTCATGTGAATAATTAATTTCAACTTTAAAACAAATTTTCTCGTTGATTAATTTGTGATAGGCGCCCTCTTTAAATTCCTGTAACTTTGCTACTAGTGGGAACATTTGAATACAATAAACAGTACAGGATATGCAAATGGTGTACCTTTTCATTTCTGAAATAAAAGTGCATATGTTTTTTGTCAATGTGACTGGTTTTCATAGGCCGCCACACATATCATATTATAATGGTCTAGGGCGTCCACAGAAGGAGGAGCGAGGGAAGACATTTGTCTCCCTTAACCGACTGTCGCTCGGCTGCGTAACGTCGCCGAGATCACTTTTGTGATCGTCTGATCGCATTTGAATGTTATCCGTGGGTGGACTAAACAATGCTGCCACCTCACGCAGCCTGGACAATCCTGCCATAATTCTTGCTTTATAAACAACTGCAAATTTCTATTTCTGTTTATTTGTACGCGAATATGAGTTTAATTTTGATTACTTTTTATATAGTATTATCTGATAAAAAGTTGTCCTTATTTAATTTGTTATTTCAAATTCGGCCTGCGAACCAATCAGCGTCTCTGCCATATTCTGGGGCAAGGTCGCCCTGCCTTCTTCGTCGGCTTCTTCCAATAATCCGCTACCGTGAAGGAGGACGATTTCGTGGATGTTCAAGTGCTGGGTAAGGTCGGCAACATTGGCAGAGTATAACCATGCCAGGCGTCGTCGAGGGGCTGAACATTGCTGCCACCTTACGAAGTCTGGCTAATGGAGCATAGGGAGGACATTTGCCTCCTTAATCAGACATTGTTTGTTTGAACATACATTCGGCTGTCAAAACATATTTATCACGTAAGAGTCGTCATTGGAGCATGGCACCAACGTTTAGCGGTGAAATGCGATTTCAAACATATATATATATATATATATATATATATATATATATATATATGTATATATATATATATATATATTATATATATATATATATATATATATAATATATATATATATATATGTATATATTATATATATGTATATATATACATATATATATATATATATATATGTATATATATATATGATATATATATATATATATATATATATATATATATATATATATATATATATATATATTGTGTGTGTATGTATATATATATAATTATATATATATATATGTATATATATATATGTATATGTATATGTATATGTATATGTATATGTATATGTATATGTATATGTATATGTATATGTATATGTATATGTATATGTATATGTATATGTATATAGTATATATGTATATGTATATGTATATATATATATACATATATGTATGTATATAACATTAATTTGTAAGTAATCTTAATATTGAAATGTTTTCGAATTATATATATAATATATATATATATATATATATATATATATATATATATATATATATATATATATATATATATATGAAGAGAGAGAGAGAGAGAGAGAGAGAGAGAGAGAGAGAGAGTATGCGATTTTCAACATATGCCAGACTTCCTTCAGTACGAAGAGCGCACGTCCTGAAGGGCCGAGGCATAAGTCGACCACCTGCGTTACATGACGCAGTCACAGAGTGGCGCCACTGTTCAATAACCACACGTTTCCTTGCATTTCGATATATAATAATCAGATTGCTTCCAAGCATACCCTTAGCAGCACTATTTAGCAACCAGTAAATCTATTTGTAAACCGTATAGACCCTGTATCACACAAACAAGTTACACTAATCTTAGCATGGTCTTTCAACAGTGTGTTTTCTATTCACCAGAAAAACCGTATCGCGTACTGCACACCGTATACAATACACGGTACGTATCTCATACCGTATAGACCCAAGCTGTTTGTACACCAAGCGTGTGGACTTTGTGAGACATCAGAGTCCTCACACTGTGCGAAAATATGTATCGGCGTGACAAGGACCTCAGCGCACAGTTCCAGTGTATAAGTCTCCAGCATGTGTGAGGCGCGGTAGTACAGTGGGCGGAGCATTGCAGTGATAACTAAGATATTCCTCTTGTTGCCGTTTTGACTGTTTGGCAATGTATTCACTCAACACATTGCTCCTGTTTACTCAGCACGATTATCTGACTATAGACAGGAGTGATAATTTGTGTAATGAATAGTTTTCATGTCGTAAATACGGTATTTGTAACGTGGCTGAATGCTTCCCAGAGTAGTCGAGATAGTGTTCGTCTGAATAAGTCTGCCAGTGAGCCAATTAATACGTCAATGGGGCATATAATAAAATCGACAAATAATTATGTTTAATCATAACCATAACCATAACCATAATAAATCTACAGTGACAACAGTGCATATCCAACAGGGATTTGTGGGGATTTAGCGTGGCAGTTACTATGATAAATCGTCACTTCCTGCCGAGGAAATAAGTTTATTAGGCATTCAACACGTCAACGCAGCGTCAAGATCAAAGAACATCCAGGCACTTATTGTTCAAGCGTCCAGACATGTCAGGACTCCGTAACCATGCATTGTACAAAACGCGAATACTGTGCAGAATTGTTGCCATGATCTTACACACTGATAGCGACACATTACTGTTGCCAAGTGACTCGTTCGTTATACATACTAGCAAAACAGTTCTCTCCGATTTTTTCTCGAAAAGGATCTCGAAAATTATAATTTTAACCTATTCCCGAGAAAAGGCGTAGTGCTAGTGTCGCTTAACCGACTGTCGGTCGGTTCCGTAACTACGCCGAGAAGACAGTATAGTGACTGCCGGATTTTGAATATTTGTATCCGTGTGTGGCTAAACAATGCTGCCACCTCACGGGTACTGGTTAATCCTGCCGTAATTCCTATTTTATAAACAACTGCAAATTTATTTGTGTGTGAATATAAGTTCAGTGTTGAATACTTTTCATAGGATATCATTCATTACCTTGTAAAAGTATATCGTTATTTTAATTTATATTTCATAGTTGGCCTGAGAGCCAATCAGCGTCTCTACCATAATCTGGGGTAAGGCCGCTGTGGTGGTCCCAGATTCGACCAGCCCAGGATTCGTCTAAACGCATATCGCGCATGCGCGCGCATGCGCAATGATCGCTTTTATCTGTTCTGACGCGCTCTGACGTAGTGGCAACGGCATACGTCATGCCCGGGCCGAGATTCGACTAGATTACACAACACGTTCGAATGAGTGAAAATGATCACATAGTTAATCCATTTTTATTTAAGATGTGCGTGATAACAATATTATTTCAATACTTGATGTATTACTAACGGAAACTACGTTAGTAACAAAGGCGAATCCTGGCTCGGTACGAATCTGGGACCGCTACCGTCGCGGTCCCAGATTCGTACGAATCCTGGACTGGTCGAATCTGGGACCACCACACCGCCATGTCGGTTACAACGGCAGCCCATTAATTTCCCAGGCAGAGTTGAGGGCTGAAAAGTGCTGCCACCTCACGGAGCCTGGGTAATCGAGGCTAGCGTGGTGCCTTCTCAGTTGAAGTGAGTACTCGAGAAATCGAGCCTGGGCAAGGACGTCTTGCGTAATATAACTACAGACCCGTGTCTAATTTACCGGACATATCGAAGACGATGGAAGGTGTTGTTGCCGCGACACTCTTGGCTCACACGTCAGAGCACAACTTCTGCAGTTCACGGACAAGCTCAATCAGTCGGCCCTTCCATCTTCGCAAGCCAGGAACTGTTGCGGTGCGCTACAGTATCCCTGGCCGATCGTCTCCATAAACCGTGAATATTACAGCAATTGACTTCGCCAGTCGCTACCGCATCAACTGTGGGAACAGCACAAATACCCGCCCCAATTGGAAGACGGATACACGACTGGTGTGAATCCCAATATAATGACCAATATGCATTCTAAATATTGCCTGTAAGGCGAGGAACGTGTGTCTGAAATCACCCAATATGATGTAACTTATATGTTAGTAAGAAGACATAATGTGTAGAATTGCGTAAACCTTTGAGAGACGGAATATCGGTAAACGACGATAGAATGTCGATGGTACTAAAATGCTTTGTTGTCGCCGTTCCATGTATTAGACATACCCGGCCATAGTAGCCTCGATTACCCAGGCTCCTTGAGGTGGCAGCACGTTTTAGCCCCTCACATCCGCCTGTGATATTGATGCTCTGCCAATGTTGGTTCCAGGGCGGCTTTACCCCAGAATAGGGTAGACTAATTGACTCTCGGGCCAATTGTGAAATAACCAAAAATAAGGATATACTTTTATAAGATAATGCTATACTGTTAAAAAAATATTCAGCATTAAGCTTATATTCACATAAAAATAAACAGAAACACAAATTTGAAGTTGTTTGTGCAGCAGGAATTATGGCAGGACTAGCGTCGATTATACAGGCGCCATGACGTGGCAGTACGTTTTAGCCCGTCACACAGATAACATTCAAAGGTCAGCGGACTCTCTTCTCGGCGAAGTTACGCAGCCGAGCGAGAGTCGGTCACGCGAGACTAGGTCATAGCCGTCCTAGTTCCATAAATCTTCACCCGATGTTTGCTCGCTTAAAAATTAATTTATGTATTATTAAGTCTTCATGCTAACAGACGACGCACACTATGTCACTATTAAATGACACACGAAGTAACTATTTAACACGAAACAGATGGATATCTTCTAAGTCCGTTCCAAACCGTTCCAGACATTACAGAAGTCCGTGCAGAGTGACGTCATGCATGCAACGGACAGTCAATATGTTATCATTGTTCTTCCTGATTTGTAGGCTTCATTTGACATCGTAGATCGTCGCAGGAAGCAAAGCAATTGAATAGATATAGCAGTTTTAAATGATAGACCTACCTGAGAGACTGAGTCCAGTCCGTCCACATTCCCGACACTACGTCACCTACTCGTCACCTACTCGTCACCTACTCGTCACTTTGCATATGGGGTTTCGTGCTCGCTTTGCAGTAGTTTTCCATCTGTGCAGCACCAGTTACCAATATCATTCATTGTGGTGTATCAGTTCTACGCGAGCGTCACACAAATCTACGGCTCCGTGACACCCCGCCAAGAGGACATCGCTGAGACTGTGGTGTCAGCGGAGTTCAGACTTTTGCTCCTCAAAGATATTCTTTGGGGCACGAAATGGATTCTTTCGTGTCTCAAATTATAACGGAAAGGTATTGTTTGGGAACGTAAACTCTTCGTACTGTACATAATCCTGTTAATATAATTATCCCATGTAATTATATATGCCTTTATTTCATTTGGATTATGTTTTATTAATCACAAATAACCATGCCATAACACAGACGGATCGAGCTCAAACTAGAAACTCGGCGTACGGGTAGTTATTTGAGACACATAAGGAATTAATTTTTGAAGCATTATCATGATCATTTGTGATCAATAAAACATAATTCTAATTAAATGAGGCATAAGTTTACCGAAATGGTTATATTAACTAAACATTTATGTATGTCACCAGGTGTTTTATATTATCAAAGACACCTTTTATAGGCACAATTTTAATAAAGAATACCTTTCATGTCCGAAAGCATGACTCAAAGACATTGATTGTGTTCGGTTCTGCCATGTAAGTGAATTTGGCTAATTGTCACCATATGGTCGTTTAAATGAATGTATCATTAGATGATGTTTTGCAGTAACAGAGGCGGAACATCACGTAGCGTCAGTGGCAGTTCGCCCCATTTAGTAGGATCAGTTACGTCACGAAGCTATCAATGACGAGGATTGCGAATTCGTACATGTAATAGTGCGTTTTAATTTATGTAACCAGATTGTTTAGGACACTCCGTCAAGCGTTCAACAAAATGGCTGCCTGAACACGTGCTTTTCGTTGTATATTTTTTTGAAATTCTGGTTTCAGAAGATTATCTTTATGACAAAAACCTATGGTAAAGGTTGTTAAAATGTTACCTTTAAGCAGTTATGTTTGCTCAGAGATAGGTCATGTCGCCGTAGCAATGTAATGGAGTTCCACAAATCCACGTTAGTCGCTAGAGGCGCTGATACGCAACTAGATCCTAGTTGCGTATCAGCGCCTCTAGCGACTAACGTGGATTTGTTTGCATGTTTTGCGGAACGCTTGTTTAAATCATCTTTTCGTATATATATAAAGGGTAAGCTATTGACTGTGCAGACGTATAGCCAGTGGTAGTTGTATGTGTGGGCATGCCGTACGTGTGGTCAATAGACAGAACAGCATGACGTATGTGTGGTCAATAGGCAGAATAGCCAAAACAACACCATATTGGCACTGAATTCAATCGAACGTCCCGCGACGTTTCATCGACTGAAAATATACATTAATGTAGACATTATGCTTTCATATTGATGGACATGTTATATAATATCAATATTTAACTATGTGTGAAGTAGCAGTCTAGTGTGATGCACACGGCGAGCTGAAACTTATTTTAAACATCCTTTCCGGCATCGAGCCAGCACACCTGCCGTCGGGCCACCAGTCGACGTTCCATCGGCTGTAAATGTACATATTATGCCTTCATATTGACGGACATGTCAGACTGTATCCATATTTAGCTATGTGTGAGGCTTCGGAGTCATGCGAGTTCAACAGCTAATTGTAGGATGATTTAAACAAGCCTTCCGCAAAATGTTTCGCAAAACCGTGCCGCATTTTACACACGTCAAGAATACGTAAACGACGGCACTAAGACCCTAGTTGCGTCAGAGCGCCCTCGGTCGGATTAGTTTTTGTGGTACCTCATTCTCATATGCAACCGTCATAAACATTCTTGGCAAAGGCAAATCCTGGCGGAGGTCTCACGCAGCATTTTGCTTGTTACGTAAACAAACCGCGACGTACGGGAAACATCAACTGCAATCATTATTATCGTGTTAACCTCACAGACACACGTCTCTGTATGTGTCTGTCGAAGGCAGATTACCCCAACCTCACTGAAGTGTTACTGAGAATCTTACTGAAGAACATATAACCACCGTTGATCTACTAATTGCCATGGCTAAGTGGAACTACATACACCATTATCCGTTTGGCAATAGCATGCTATGCACTAGGACAATTCAAGTCCATAGGTAATGGGTAATGATTTATTGATTCGTAGCTTCAGCAAGCAGGCAAGATGAAAAATAACGACAATTGCAATGTGTGCTATTGATGCGAGTAGCCAGGTTTGCATTACGTGTCATGGACTATAATTGTCAGTATCCTGTACGGGTGTTCTGCTATGAGTCAACTCTGTCAATTTGTCACTATTTCCGTGACACACCAGAGACAATGTCATGCTGGCACGTTTTGACTCACCAGGTAGGTTCCGCAACAGGGCATTTTTCGACCAATGAGTAACGAGCAGGTGTCCACGTGGACAACCTCTGTTTACACGATACACCTGACAATGTTTCCACGTGGTTCTGCGTGTGTTTATTGTATACGTGGTGAGCGGGAAACTTCAGTTCGTCGACGGCAGAAATGTCTGCATATTTCAGTTAGTCGACGGCAGAAATGTCCAAGTTGCAATTGTCCGGATTTTTAAGACGCAACCATTAAAGCAAGTATAGGCATCAACTCTTTTTTGTACTGAGGAGTTAGTCAGGTAGAGTAAAAAATTGATCACTTTTTCATAACTAAACTAGTTTAGTCTGTAGACTAAAGTAACTAAATCTGAGAGATGAGTAACGTGTAGCAATGTGAAGTAGACCAACAGCAACTAATGTTCTAAAAGGAGCTGGCATAATAACTCAACTGACAGTGGCCAGTTCCCGTCATCACAGTCGGAGTGAGACCATTTACCTTGGGCTTCAGTTATGTAATTACTGTATAAGTGATGTCATGTCACTGAATTTTTTAGACAAATTGACATAGTGTTTATGTATGAACAGCAGTTAGTTGCTGTGTCTAGATTCATGTTACTTGTATAGTTGTTGTTGTTTGTTGAATAAAATCACTCATATTACAATGATACCAACTTAATTTTTTCGTATTACTAATTAATGTATTACTTTTACATAGTTTATATATCATTCGTTTGAAATGCAAAACAAACTAACAACATACGTACATTACAGTTACCAAATGATACGTACATTAAAGTTACCAAATGACACTATTTTTATCATATTTTATTTCAAATTATAATATTTCTGTTCATTTCGTTGAGATAAAATGCGCAGAGCATGAACGCACATTATAGACTGTAAACACGGAATTCGAAACAACTACGTCTAGGTTAAGTGGTGTTCACAGTTTTCAGATATCCAATATCACCGTAAAGGATCAACATTCATCTTAAAGCGCAAACTCTGGTTTAGGAGCTCTTAACATTATTAATGAAATGGTCCCCTGCTGTGGTCTTTCCGCACCATATGGAGTATTTATTATTTGTTATTCTCTGCCGTCCTACGGATCTCTCTCCTTCGATCTTTCCTCTCATTAACATATCTTACAACTGTGCCTTTCAAACAGTCCGCATCATGCGCGATTCTGCATTAACTAAGACAATAAAAATACAATAAAACGACCACTGTAACACCGAAATATTTTATTCCCAGTAGCACATTGTATTACAAGTGCAACGACAGATCACTTCCGTTGTTCGCTTCCGTACAAGTCATTTAGTGACATTTCACTAGGAGAGACATAATGTTTAGCGAAATAAAATGTATTTTGTGTCCATTTTGGCACGTATATTTCGCCGTTTTTGGCCGCGGTACCGTCTTTGGTGGTTCATTTCTGGTTTTTCCTCTAAATATCGAAGCTCGCTAACCGCAGAAGGTCCACTCCGAAAGTAAGACCCAGGATTCTTTTAGAATTGAGTTCTTTCAGTATATGTATAGGCCTAATACCATATAGACACATCCAAGCAAAGGGGATAGAATATCCTGAAACAGTCAAAATAGGAGTCCTTTTCAATTTTTTTTAGGTACCGTCGATATATTCTAAATATTGGCAGTTTAACATTTTAAGTATGTGACGCCAAAGCTGACTATTTAATCGACACAATACACTAAAATAAAGATCCAAGAGATACACAATGCCACCATATTATATCCTAAAGCACCACGTCACACAACCGCGCCATGGTAAATACATATAAAGATTGTTATGAGGCGTAACCGTTTTTGTGTGTGAAACGATACCTTTTTCAAAACAGGTTTATTTAAATGAGAACATTTCTGACATGTGATATTGTTTATTATTTATGTATCCATATATTGTAAAATACTGTTTTCACTATTTTTTTCTAAATCCCTATTAATGCTTCATATTGGGAGTAACTTTAATGGTTTGTGTTTTTTATTTACGCAAATAGATGTTTTGACATTACAAATCTAACTATTATAAAATAATATGTATATTAAACATTGAATTTATAACGATTTACTACCAACATTAAATTTTAAAACTAAACAATTACTAATAATGGCACATTTGTAAAGATTAAAGTACCAGGCGTAACGATTAAAAACGGTCAAGTAAAACGGAAATAAAACTGGGCAGAATTATGGATTTTATAGACCTTTATTAAAGTACGTTAAGTCGATAATTTACATTGGCATTAGGTAAATAAAGTTATTAATTTCTATACTTAACATTTTTCGGTGGTATAGGAAGTACATTAGACACATACACTCACATTTTGTTGTTACACATTTGGAAACCACACTAAACAATTTTTCCAGTACAATATCCAATAAAAATACCGACGTTGTATTAATTTGTCATGTAGCGGTCTTCTCTAATAATCATGTCGTGTCACCTGGACAAGTGTAAAGACAACACCACTACTAATGTTGACAACATGACAATGACAATGCTTTTTTGTCACTCGAATACTTCATGAGTTATCGCAACTGAATGATGGGGTACGCTGATAATACTGAATCAATATACTTACGATATATGCGTGAACACAACAATACACTCGCTTGTTTTCTAGTGTTATAAGGTAAATTCTTATTTAGCGCAGTATCTGGACTAGTCAAAGCGCCTTACACTATACTTCCCTGTTGGACCTGTTCAATTAAGCACAATCTCAACTTTCTGGGGAGCATCTAACCACGCTGCAATTAACGCGCGAAGGCTGTTCGTACAAATACACACCGCGGTCTATAGCCAGGTACTCATTCATACAGCTGAATGAACTGGTGCAATGCAGAGTGAAAAAAACGTGCCGAAGCTTTCTCGGCAGGACAGGATTCAAACCCGGGTTGTCGTAGTTGAGAGTCCAAAGCTCTACCCCTGAACCACTGCATACTAACAAGCAGACAGTTTGATTCGGCGGTAAAACTGGCGCACATCTTCCCGGAACATTTCGCTGGCTACGCTATAGATGAATGGGTTTACAACCGAGTTGATGACGTATATGCGTACGACGTCTTTAGACATGCTAACGCCCATTTCATATAAACATAACGGCAACCAGCAAGCTACAAAGACGACGGTGACACTAAACAGCAGAAAAATACTTTTAAGATTCTTTGTTTGTTTCGCCACTGTTTTGGTTACAGTTGTCGTTGATGTCGACTGGACTGCGCCACTATTTACAGTTGTCAAATTCACAGTTGATTTTAATGGATTACTTCTTTGACTCGAAGGTTCCAAGCAGATATCCGCGATTTGATTGCGAGAGGTAATGACCTTTTTAAATAGCGTCACACCAATCAGCGTGTAGCACGTGACCATGACTAATGCACTGCCAGTGAGCAGACTCGCTTTCAAGATGGCGTCGAACTTGAGATAGTTCATGTACTTCGAAAATGTGTCCACAATTATGAACAGCGTTGCACACAGGAGAAAGACAATCGTACATATCTTCGCTCGTTTTGGATTCATGTTGAAACTGTGCGGTCGTCTTACGGCAATAAGGCGCTCAATCGACACAAATGCCAAAAGCAATATCGAGAACGTAATCGCAGCAATGACGATGGTTAAGAATATCACTGCTGTCGCGGAGTGAGTGGAAGCAAGCGTTAACCCGATAGCAGAAACACAGATAGCCGTATCGGCCAAGGCCAATGCAAACATGTATACTCTTGTCGATGTTGTCATCATTCCGATGTAGGTAGCAATAACGAGAATATTGCCTGGTAAGCCTAACACAAAGACGGAAAGTAACACAACATTGTGCTGTTCTTTGTGAAATACATTGTTTGTTGTTAAGTCGGGAGTGTCATTTAACACATTCTGCAAAACTGTTGAATTCGTCGTCCATGTTGTGATGTTGAATGAATCCATTTTGGCGAATTGGCGCTATTTAAAGACACAATCTCGACGTCGTAATGTGGCAACAGATCAACTCTCAGATGCTTCACCGGTTGAAGGTGGGTTTCGTGTTAACCATGCTGTTTACAAACAGTTCGTAGAGCGATGATTTCCGTCGTTTTGGATTCTGCGTTTGTAGACCAACTTACCGTCGTTTCTTCCTCTGTCTTCAGTGTTCTCACGTAATGAAAGTCACATCAATAGTAAGAAAAACGTCATGCATATCACTGCGTGTAAGTTCCATTCTGACACGCAGAACAAGATTGTTTGTGGTTCAAGACAATCCAAATAACGGTTTGGTCAACCGGCTGTCCCAGACTTCTTCAGTTTTATTTGTTCGGATGCATGCTTCTTCAGACTACGTGACTTCGTGGTTCAAACCAATGCAAATAAAGGTTTGGGCAACGTATCCGCGTCAAACTTCAGGAAAGATACTATGAACAATTGTAAAGAGAAGCAAAACAATCTACTGTTGTAGGTTTAGTTGATGCCAGTTGACTTACGATTAGCTTCCACTCAACCGGCTGTCCCAGGCTGTTCCACTCGTTTTATTTTTCAGATGCATGCGTCTTCAGACCACGTTTCCATGTGTCTACCGTTCCTTTTGATCTACTATAAACTTTTTCGTTTACGTCGCGTCGTAAGCTTCACGTTTGCATCACGCTCTGTACGCTAATATCGATACAGAACGTCACCAGTTGATAGGCGACACACGAGTCAAGCTCGTAACGCAAACATTTTAGATACCGTAATTTGACATGACACTGACATGACGCCGCGGTGGCTGCTACTATTCTACTGGATGCATTTCCCCTAAGGACTGGACTCAGTCACACCGTCGGTTGTGATGCGTGGTAGTCGCAACGCAATTGGCTGGATGTTGCTAATGTAAGCCGGGAAGTGAATGGTCATTTGTATTCAGTATACGCCCTTTTGCAATGCGAGTAGTGACGCGCTGTCATCATGATATTGCGGATGAAGCGCCTTCGTTATGTATACAACACATATAGCGCATTATCGGATCTGACGGACTGACCAAAGGTCTTTACGCATAATATTACATAAACTTATAAGAACCAGATACATCTAAATCAATTTTATTCTAGGTTAAGAATTCTTTCTCGGTTGCCGCACCAACTGTGTGGAATTCGTCTCCTGCCAGTGTTAAATCAGAAGGTAATATAGTTTCATTCCACCGACTTCTAAAAACATATCTCGTTAATGCTGCCTATCCCCCTTAGCCCCCTAGCTTCTTCATCCATCCATTGACGACTCACGCATTGTTTTACGATTACGAGTTTGCTTAATCCCTTGGTTTTATCGCGCTACTGAGCTTGATCTTCGAGGATATTGGCACAAAAGAAGTCATTATTATTATTATTATTATTATTATTATTATTATTATTATTATTATTATTGTTATTGTTATTGTTATTATTATTATTATTATTATTATTATTATTATTATTATTATTATTATTATTATTATTATTATTATTATTATTATTATTATTATTATTATTATTATTATTATTATTATTATTATTATTATTATTATTATTATTATTATTATTATTATTATTATTATTATTATTATTATTATTATTATTATTATTATTATTATTATTATTATTATTATTATTATTATATATTATTATTATTATTATTATTATTATTATTATTATTATTTATTATTATTATTTGATTATTATTATTATTATTATTATTATAATATTTTATTAATTTTATCTTTATACATAATTTAGCTAATTAAACATAAAATGTACATATTAAAAACTAGATTGTGGAAAATTTCCAGGAGATCACAATACACCACTCCAGATCATGACAATATAATTTTGACTTCTTATTGATAATTCGATCTATTTCGTATCAAAGGGAAAGAAAATTAACAAGAAAAGAACAAAATAAGCACACTATATAGGCCACATCATGAAACAACACATAGTAAAACAGGAACGAATGAAGGCAAAAGTTCCAAAGAGCGGCAGGGATTTAAAAATGAATAATCTGCAGTGTGATGTAGAAAGAGCTCAAAACTACAAATGACCATGAGATTTGGATGGACATGATGGCCAGTGCGTGAGACAGACATGATACACAGAAGAAGACCCATATACATTCACAGAATGACACGTAAATCATACCTAGCTACATTCGCAATTTGTCATTCCCTTTCAACGTCGAGTCGATAAATGATCAGGCATAGCTTGGCCGCTCGAATTGCTTTAGAACATTACAGAATAGAACCAAGCCTATTATCTTTAAGTTGTTCTACTTATCCGTGACAACTAGCACCCACACTGGTCGTTATAGATTCATCAATGCAATTCCCAGAACAACTTTGATGATGTCTACATAATCTACCGTCGATACACGTAATAGACCGGTTTGTTGGAAGTTCACAGGGCATGGGAATCGAATCCCGGCACACTCTGACGAAGAGTGACAGCGAAAGACAACACTTCTTTTTGCCGTTGTGGTGGGCCCAGATTCGGCCGGTCCCAGATTCATACTTCACGTGCGCGCGCAAGCGCAGTCCCGTTTTTATCTGCTCTGACGTAGCGTTGGTGACACGCCAAGTCCGAGTTTCCAAAAAACGCTTATCGCGCATGCTCTTTTATTTAAAACTTGCGAATAACAATCATAATGGAATACTTGATGAAAATCCTAGCCCGCTACCATCGCGATCCCAGATTCGGCAGATTCGTGTCGAATCTGGTTCAAGTCGAATCTGGGC
>JAODUO010001068.1:0-7500 GCA_025642075.2 Ridgeia piscesae | reverse complement strand
TTCGTACCTAAATTAGTTACTAGTTTGCTAGTATCTGTTTTGCTATTTATAGCTAGTTTGCTCGTGATGACAGCCCCATTATGTCAACACGAATAGTGCCGACGTAACCCCTTATGCCGGTTAAAGTCATAAGAGCATCACTTTTCAAACGGAGTACAGCGCTTTAATGTTTACTAAGTAATAAGAACATCACTTTTTTTAAATGGATGTCAGTGCTTTAATGTTTACTAAGCAATGAGAACAACACTTTTTAAATGGAGTTCAGTGCTTTAATGTTTACTAAGTAATAAGAACATAACTTTTTTTAAATGGATTTCAGTACTTTAGTGTTTACTAAGCAATGAGAGCATCACTTTTTAAATGGAGTTCAGTGCTTTAGTGTTTACTAAGCAATGAGAGCATCACTTTTTTAAATGGAGTACAGCGATTTAATGTTTACTAAGTAATAAGAGAATAACTTTTTTTTAAATGGATTTCGGTACTTTAATGTTTACTAAGCAATGAGAACAACACTTTTTAAATGGAGTTCAGTGCTTTAATGTTTACTAAGCAATGGGAGCATCACTTTTTAAATGGAGTTCAGTACTTTAATGTTTACTAAGCAATGAGAGCATCACTTTTTAAAATGGAGTACAGCGCTTTAATGTTTACCAAGTAATAAGAAATCACTTTTTTAAATGGATGTCAGTGCTTTAATGTTTACTAAGCAATGAGAACAACACTTTTTAAATGGAGTTCAGTGCTTTAATGTTTACTAAGCAATGAGAACATAACTTTTTTTAAATGGATTTCAGTACTTTAGTGTTTACTAAGCAATGAGAGCATCACTTTTTAAATGGAGTTCAGTGCTTTAGTGTTTACTAAGCAATGAGAGCATCACTTTTTTTAAATGGAGTACAGCGATTTAATGTTTACTAAGTAATAAGAGAATAACTTTTTTTAAATGGATTTCGGTACTTTAATGTTTACTAAGCAATGAGAACAACACTTTTTTAATGGAGTTCAGTGCTTTAATGTTTACTAAGCAATGGGAGCATCACTTTTTAAATGGAGTTCAGTACTTTAATGTTTACTAAGCAATGAGAGCATCACTTTTTAAAATGGAGTACAGCGCTTTAATGTTTACCAAGTAATAAGAACATCACTTTTTTAAATGGATTTCAGTACTTTAATGTTTACTAAGCAATGAGAACAATACTTTTTAAATGGAGTTCAGTGCTTTAATGTTTACCAAGTAATAAGAACATCACTTTTTTAATGGATTTCAGTACTTTAATGTTTACTAAGCAATGAGAACAACACTTTTTAAAATGGAGTACAGCGCTTTAATGTTTACTAAGTAATAAGAACATAACTTTTTTAAATGGATTTCAGTACTTTAATGTTTACTAAGCAATGAGAGCATCACTTTTTAAATGGAGTTCAGTGCTTTAATGTTTACTAAGCAATGAGAGCATCACTTTTTTAAAAGGAGTTCAGTGCTTTAATGTGTACTAAGTAATAAGAGCATCACCTTTTAAAATGGAGTACAGCGCTTTATTGTTTACTAAGTAATAAGAGCATCACCTTTTAAATGGAGTAGAGCGCTTTAATGTTTACTAAGTAATAAGAGCATCACCTTTTAAATGGAGTACAGCGCTTTAATGTTTACTAAGTAATAAGAGCATCACCTTTTAAAATTAATACAAGGCTTTAATGTTTACTAAGTAATAAGAGCATCACCTTTTAAAATGGAGTTCAGTGCTTTAATGTTTACTAAGTAATAAGAGCATCACCTTTTAAATGGAGTACTGTGCTTTAATGCTTACTAAGTAAAAAGAGCATCACCTTTTAAAATGGTGTACAGCGCTTTAATGTTTACTAAGTAATAAGAGCATCACCTTTTAAATGGAGTAGAGCGCTTTAATGTTTACTAAGTAATAAGAGCATCACCTTTTAAATGGAGTACAGCGCTTTAATGTTTACTAAGTAATAAGAGCATCACCTTTTAAAATTAATACAAGGCTTTAATGTTTACTAAGTAATAAGAGCATCACCTTTTAAAATGGAGTTCAGTGCTTTAATGTTTACTAAGTAATAAGAGCATCACCTTTTAAATGGAGTACTGTGCTTTAATGCTTACTAAGTAAAAAGAGCATCACCTTTTAAAATGGTGTACAGCGCTTTAATGTTTACTAAGTAATAAGAGCATCACCTTTTAAATGGAGTACAGCGCTTTAATGTTTACTAAGTAATAAGAGCATCACCTTTTAAAATTAATACAAGGCTTTAATGGTTACTAAGTAATAAGAGCATCATCTTTTAAAATGGAGTTCAATGCTTTAATGTTTACTAAGTAATAAGAGCATCACCTTTTAAATGGAGTACTGTGCTTTAATGCTTACTAAGTAATAAGAGCATCACCTTTTAA
Source organism: Ridgeia piscesae (assembly GCA_025642075.2). NCBI lineage: Eukaryota > Metazoa > Annelida > Polychaeta > Sabellida > Siboglinidae > Ridgeia > Ridgeia piscesae. The sequence goes on along the minus strand of JAODUO010001068.1, from coordinate 5,090 downwards.
AATGGAGTACAGCGCTTTAATGTTTACTAAGTAATAAGAGCATCACCTTTTAAAAGGAGTTCAGTGCTTTAATGTTTACTAAGTAATAAGAGCATCACCTTTTCTAACGGAGTATAGTGCTTTAATGCTTACTAAGTAATCAGAGGCATCACTTTTTTAAACGGAGTATAGTGCATTAATTGTGTGGGTGTGTGTGATACAACCATGAAATAGCGGAGTGGGTTTTGACACATTCTGCTATCGGTGGACAATTAACTTGGCTCGAGTATGAGATTATGGTTGTACTCACCGACACATTCTTCTATCGGTGGACAATTAACTCGGCTCGAGTATGAGGTTATGGTTGTACTCACCGACACATTCTTCTATCGGTGGACAATTAACTCGGCTCGAGTATGAGGTTATGGTTGTACTCACCGACACATTCTTCTATCGGTGGACAATTAACTTGGCTCGAGTATGAGGTTATGGTTGTACTCACCGACACATTCTTCTATCGGTGGACAATTAACTTGGCTCGAGTATGAGATTATGGTTGTACTCACCGACACAATCTGCTATCGGTGGACAATTAACTTGGCACGAGTATGAGATTATGGTTGTACTCACCGACACATTCTGCTATCGGTGGACACGGCGCTCTGAAGCACTGCACTACCTTGACAACGCAGTACTGATCAAACTCGCATTTCATGTTCTGTAAGAAATTGTAAGGAATTCGCTTTATTGCCGATTTGTGAACACCTGGTTACGAAAATATGTTAATGCCCCTTTTACCCTGTAAGTGAGAAAGTGGTTTCCGTAGATGTGTTGTCCCTCGCAGAATAAAGGTAGGGACCAATATTGAAACGATGGTCAAATGGAAGGTCGAAATGGATCATTGGATTTTTAAATATATCTTTAATGCAAAGCCCCCATATGATCCAATTTATCGTATAACGGGCTACCGACAGAAGTGTCCTCTCACGTAATACACGAGGATAACTGATTGGTTGATTAATTGATTGATTGATTGGTTGATTGATTGATATTGAACAAAGACCTCGCCACCAACACTGTGTCTTATATAAACATACCTAAGTAAAACATGCGTGAGAGCGTGATTGCGGGACGTTAGTGCAATGGCGCAATGGCGCAAGCACAACACAAAATGTTCAACCACTAATTCTTTATCCAACCATCTTCAGTGTCCTGTGCTTGAATTACTGCAGGAGTAAAGATAAAGATGTATTAATTTACACGAAAGTAACCGACGTACCTTGCACGGATCAGTGCATTCGCACGTTGGACAACCAATTTTGTCTAGCACTTGACCATGTTTACAGTCGATGTGGCAGGGAAGGGGCGGACACTTGCGGCAAAATCTTCTGCACTCGTCTTCTGTCTCGAAGTTGTTCTCGTTTCCTGGACAGCCACTGGAGATGAACCGCTCACACAGGCCAGTGTGTGCATTGTACCACCAGCGACGGACGGCGCCTCGGCAACGTCCTGGCGCTTTCGGTAACTTGCAGATGGCTGGCAAAGGAATAACTCCTCATATGAATAGTAGTAGTAGTAGTAGTAGTAGTAGCAGCAGCAGTAGCAGCAGCAGCAGCAGCACAGCAGCAGCAGCAGCAGCAGCAGCAGCAGCAGTAGTAGTAGTAGTAGTAGTAGTAGTAGTAGTAGTAGTAGTAGTAGTAGTAGTAGTAGTAGTAGTAGTAGTAGTAGTAGTAGTAGTAGTAGTAGTAGTAGTAGTAGTAGTAGTAGTAGTAGTAGTAGTAGTAGTAGTAGTAATAGTAGTAGTAGTAGTAGTAGAGTAGTAGTAGTTAGTAGTAGTAGAGTAAGTAGTAGAGTAGAGTAGTAGAGTAGCAGTAGTAGTAGTAGAGTAGTAGTAGTAGTAGTAGTAGCAGTAGAGCAGACGCAGTAGTAGTAGTAGTAGTAGTAGTAGTAGCAGTAGTAGTAGTAGTAGTAGTAGTAGTAGTAGTAGTAGTAATAATAGTAGTAGTAGTAGAAGTAGTAGAAGTAGTAGTAGTAGTAGTAGTAGTAGTAGTAAGTTAGTAAGTCTCCCTGTATCAACACTTATTCAAATGCGCTTTAATCACAACTTTGTAAAAAACCATAATTACTTAATACAATAAATATTTAATAAAATGCATGTATCATAATAGAATAATAATTTTAGTCGTCCGGCATACAACGTTGAGGTGATACAAGATTTAACAATCTTGAGGTGCTACATTGCTGCACATTCACTCCATCCACTACGCAAAATACTCTCTAACATAAACGTATACCTGGATCTGACATGTCCCAAAGACCGAGTTAATTAACTTAATTAAAACACTCTGCAGGAAGGTCAAATATGAAATACATAGATATGATCAAAGGCGATCTGAAAGTATACGTGACACTCTGTTTTATACTGGTAAACAGTTGCTAAAATACGATCTGCCCAGATAGCCAATCCGATTGGTAATTCCACTCAGGAATCTAAAGCCATTTGTCGATTAACTAATTTTGGACTTACTCAAATTCACGTTCCGACCGGCATTTGTATGGGTTATTTTAAATGACACACCCACAAAACGAATTTATCAGAATTGTACAAACAGTACCATGAAATACTTAAAACATTGCTTGACAAACATGCACTCATTAAAACTAAATCTGTGTCGCAAAAACCGCCAGCTCCCTGGATGACCCCGGAAATAATCAAATCTAAACAGCGCCGTCGTTATTTGGAACGTGTGTGGCGAAAATCTCGTTCATCTTTAGACAGATCACGCTATACACGGCAATGTCATCAATGCAACCGAGAAATGTCAAAAGCAAAGTCGCATTATTATGAGAACATGGTATCAACAAATTCTGCTACGCCAAAACAGCTATGGGAATGCATCAATAAAATCTTACACAGGCGGCCTGCTCCTTCTCTACCAACTCATGCATCAATCAAGTCATTGTGTAACTCTTTTTCGAGTCATTTTAAAGACAAAATTAGTGTTATACAATCAACTTTCACAGGTCATACTCCGCACACGGTTCACGCAGACTTTCCACAACTAAATTTTCAACTTGCATCGTTTGAACCAGCTACAACTACTGAAGTGAGAAAAATCATCATGTCATCCCCAAGTAAATCGTGTGACCTTGATCCAATCCCCACCATACTACTGAAAGCATGCCTTGACGTATTAATTAAACCAATAACAGATATCATAAATGCATCTTTATGCTACGGCTTTTTCCCTGACGATTTTAAATGTGCCCATGTTAATCCAGTTCTTAAGAAATCAACTCTGCCTAAAGAAGAATTAAACAGTTACAGACCTATTTCCAACCTAAGTTTCATCTCAAAAATACTTGAAAAGGTTGTAGCTAATCGTCTCAGATCTCACATCTACAAAAATGGTCTATCCAATGTGTCGCAGTCTGCATATAAACAATTTCATTCTACAGAAACTGCTCTTTTAAAAGTACACAATGACATTAACCTCAACATCGACAATGGAAAAGTTACCGCCCTGACCCTCCTGACCGCCGCTTTCGACACCATCGACCACAATATTCTCATTACACGTATATCAACATGGTACGGCATATCTGGCACAGCCCTGAGCTGGTTTACTTCATATCTTACTGACAGACAGCAAGCCATTAAAATAGGTAACTGCTTTTCAGACATGTTGCCCACGTCATATGATGTCCCACAGGGTTCTGTTTTGGGGTCTTTGCTTTTCACTTTATACACAACACCTTTAAGCTCTGTTATCCAAGGTCACAACTTAGATCATCACCTTTATGCCGATGACACCCAAATCTACATTTCGTTGACTACACCAGATGCTTGCCGCTCTTTAAACCAGCTCAGGGATTGTCTCCAAGATGTCTCCCTTTGGATGAAAAATAGTAAACTAAAGTTAAATGCAAACAAGACCGAATTTATCATCATTGGTACCGTAACGCAGCGTGCAAAACTCGACGGCTTTTTCCCGACACATATCCTAAATCAGAATGTAACACCAGCCCCCTCCGTTTCAAATCTCGGAGTTAACTTTGACGAAAGCTTCAATTTCAAACAGCACATATCAAAAACATGCCGTTGCTGTTTCTACCATATCCGTGATCTTCGTCGTATTCGCAGATTTTTATCACTTTCTGTTGCTAAAACCATCGCGACAGCTCTAGTAAGCAGCAGACTTGACTACTGCAATTCCCTCCTTTACAATACTGCGAACAAGGATATTGCAAGACTTCAACGTGTCCAGAACTGCTTGGCAAGGGTAGTTACCCGTTCTCCTCGTTTTTCTAGCTCGGTGCCGCTTCTAAAATCATTGCACTGGTCCCTGTGCATTATCGCATTATTTTCAAGATTTGCACAATATCCTATCAAGCACTCGCATCTAAACAACCAACATATCTAAACTCAATGCTAACTCCAGCAAGGAATTCCAGAGAGCTACGCTCAACCAGTAGTAACCCACTTTACATTCCTCGGGTTAAGACGAAAGCTGGGACCCGAGCTTTCTCGGTTGCTGCACCAACTCTGTGAAATTCGCTTCCTGTCAGTGTCAAGTCGGAAGGTAATATAGTTTCCTTCCGCCGACGTCTAAAAACATATCTCTTTAATGCTGCCTATCATCCTTAGCTTCCTAGAACCTTCGTCCATCCATCAACGACTCACGCACTGTTCTACGTTTACACAATTGCTTAACCCCTTGGTTTTGTCGCGCCACTGAGCTTCATTTTCGAGGACATTCGCGCATAAGAAGTTATTATTATTATTATTAGTTAACTTACGGAGACATATGCCACGCCACGGACAATGGGAGCCAAAACACGGCAGTTGCACCGGCGCACACACTTCGTCGTCCCTGCACTTCGTTCTCTAAAACAAACAAAACTTTAAACAATAACATCGCATCTTTGTACCTATTAATTACGAGTTCAAGTTAGCACGACACTTCTAGGCTTTGATTGTGTTATCGCCATCCCGTCAAATGTTCACTCTTTTGCATTTTCACAGCATCGTACATCATGCATTCCGTCCGTCCGTCCGTCCGTCCGTCCGTCCGTCCGTCCGTCCGTCCGTCCGTCCGTCCGTCCTGTCC